>VUQG01006740.1:34038-47740 GCA_015106755.1 Etia nguti | reverse complement strand
AGATAAAACACAAAAACATCAAGGAGATTTTCCTGACCTGGCTTTTTATAGCAGATAACTGCCTTAAAATATTCTGCAGTAGAACAAAAACTGAAGAAAACCATGAATCAACATATGAACATTACCTGATGCTGCTGAAGTGAAGCAGAGCAAAGTTAGAGGTTTTATTAGAGACACAGCTAAGAGTTTTGCAATTTTGTATAATTTTAAAAAGTTTAAATTTGTTCAGTATTCAACAGCAGAAATTAGGCTTTCTTGTCGGAAGTCTTTTTTGGGGAAAAGAAAAAAAACAACGTCCGACAGCGCTGTACACAACGGTAGACTGGCGCGTAATAAGCAAACGAATAATGCAGGAAACAGAGATTTGAGATGGGAAACTGTTCTTGAAGTATTTGGTCGGAGAGGGACAAAACCTGCAGCTCAGAATCTGTGAGCTGTCGACTTTCAGCCCCAGTGGCGTGTCTGTGTACGTGCCGTCGGGTGAGAAAGCCGACATCTCACTGATGCTTCAGGTCCACGCTTTGGGTTTACGTCTTTGTGTGAAATCCGTTTACCTGCTCTCATGTACTGTTTTAGCTGTTTGGTGGTTGTTGAAATAGTTTTGTGAGCTCCTGGCGTTTCTGACAAAATACATTTATATTTTAAAATCGGTTCAGGATTTAATGAATCAATAACGCGTTATTCAAGTTAAAATATATCTGGACCAGGGCCAATCAGAGGGGTCCCACTCCTGACTATCTCTGATTGGTTTAGACCACGATAGGGGCATAATGTGTTTGTTTGTTGTTGACCACACGTAGACCTTCAGAGTTGCTGACACATTTTTTTTTTTTTTTTTACTCGAACAGCTGGTCGCACCGGTGCGACCTAGGATTTAGTCACACCATTGAGAAATTAGGTTGCATTTGGGACCAAATTGGTGGCACTCTAGAGCCCTGGCTTCATAGAATTAAAAGTAAAATAGCTCAGAAAGTTAAATAAAGTAGCTCTGGAAGAAAAATGTTCTGGTGATGATTGAAAACAATTTTAATTTAAATAAGACTTCAAAATAACTATCCAGAAGCATTTCAAGATGACTACTGACAAATTGAACACTTTGAGATCCATATACACTCATAAGAATCTGCAATTACAAATGATTTTTCCCACCAAATCTGCTTCATTTTAAACACTGTTCGATTTGCCCTCAACATTTAGTTCTCAAATCAATGTCCGCTTTTATTTTGCCATAATGCACAGAATCAATTTTTGCATTCAATTTTTAACAGTCTTAGTTGCTGTTATTGAATGCTATAAAAAGGATTGTGGTAATCTGGTATCAGAAATTCTACAGATGCCCAGATCATAAGCAAAAATGCTTCTCTGATAAACACTGTGCGATTACTTTCTTTCACTTTTTAACTGCACGGTTGGCTCTCGTAAATGGAATTAATTTTGTTCTCTGAACTGGAAAGGCAAATGACTGCTCTTATCGACTAATCTGTAATTTTTTAGTTCAGCAGTATGTCATCTGACATTTCTTCTATAAAGCCTGTTCTTAAAGAAGCAGGGACTGTCGACCTGTACCTGAGGGTCGTCAAATTTAATGACAGTTTATGGTTCCCGAGAAAACCATTCTCTGCAAATCATGTTCCTCTAAAGGGGCTCAATGCTTGCTTCTCACACTGCACAAGGGACTTCACTAAGTGCTCTGCCCTTGTTTCCATCATAGTGGGTTTAAAAAAAAAAAAAAAAAAAATTTCTAAAAGCACACATATCAGGTGGGAAGCAGTGAATTTCATACTTTTCCTTCTAGCCCTCTGCAGATGAGGTCATTGAATGACTGGCTTTTGTTCATTGTGTTGTATGAACTTTGAAGAAGGGTAGTATAACATCCATCTCCTGCTATTAGAGCACTGAATTAAATTTTCTCAGAAAAAGCTTAAGAGGGTACAAAAAGCCTTAAATTGCATTTACAGAGGTCTTAAATTTATTCCCTGGCTTGCCGGAGGTGGATCTGATTGCAGCCTGTCAGGAACTGATTTTGTGCTGATTTTATACTTGTACATGAATTTGGAATTGCTCAATCCATCCATCTAAGCTTTGTTATGTAAAGGTGTTAATTCATGGTTAATAATTCTTTCTTTTTTATGTATATTAAACAGGTTCAACCTCTAATTGAAAAGAGCTGTTTTAGCCCCCTTTCTTTAAGCCAGTTTTCTTCTGATTGGTTGCCCCTTGTAAATAGAAAGTTTAAATGGCAGGGGGGTCTGTGCTGTTGACCTTATGTGAAACTCTGGCTATGTTTAAGATGACAGTTTGTCATGGTAACAGTATATATGTAAGAGGAAAAAAATAAAAAAATAATAGGTCTCCTTTGAGAACTGGTTTCCCCCCTAGAAACTGAAAACATGGTTTGTTTGTTTGTTTGTTTTTTTTAAGCTTTGATGTTTCTACAGTGGCAGGTATACAGTGCTATGAAAAACTATTTGTCCCCTTTTCAGTTTTGCAAAGAAAAGTGGGACAAAATTCAAAATGATCACAAATCCTTCATCACAGTTCTTGCTGCCAGCGCAACCAGTTAATAGGTTTAGAGGCAATCACGTGTTTAAACAGGTAGGTTTTTACCTTAATAAAGGAGCATTTTGTTTGTACTCTGGTTAGCTATATCAAATATTAAATGTTTTTCATCTGAAAAATTTCAGTGTGAGAAATATGTGAGAGACTGAGAAATCCGGTAGGGAACAAGTCATGGCACTGTGTAAGCAAGCATACTCGTTGACCGTCTACATGTGATGAACGATTGACCTGTTCAGGATATGAACCCTGCCTCTCTTCCAGTGTTGGCACAATAGGATTCCATTCCTGTGAATGTTTTTATCCTATAGGTTTGGAACATTTGACTGCAGCACTATAGAAGTGCAACTTATTCTGTGTTTGAAAAGTAAAGTGCCTTGAATCTGCATTCTTCCTGATGGCCAGTAGGGGGCGTCTCTTTTCAGAACGATCTATAGTTGGATAGAAATGCAAAGGAAAATGACAGTAACAGGGGAAGGCTCTTGTCTGTGAGCTTAGTAAACACTTTCTGGGTGAGTTTATGGCCTTGGTCGCTAGTTGTAAGTTAATGCAACATGGTGCTTGTTTTTGTAAATTTAGGTTCCCACTACAGTTCAAAGGGAGAGGATGCACAGAGGGATTTACCATGTTATTGACAAGTAGCAGTGAGCCTTGGTTTCACAGTTTTACCCTACCCTCGCTTATCACATCCAGTTTCAACACAACTAAACTTAAGTAACCAATTGGTGATGTCATGGCAGTATTAGCCATATTTCTGGTACAGTCTGTGCGCTGACTGCAAATCTGAGTGTCACAGTTTGGCCAAAAAGTATAAAACTGAATCATGAGTCTCCTGGTGATTTCAAACAATGCTTTCGGTGCACAATTTTTGGACTGTTAGGCTGAACAGAATATCCTCATTATGTTGAAATGACTACAGCAAAGTGAAATGAAAATGCCCCCTGAGGCCATGGCTCATACAATGGTTCAATGGTTTCATGATGTTGCACAGGTGTTAATTAGAGCAGAGTGGTGCCAGGCTGCCTGTTGCCTTCTCTCCTCAGAGACACTGGTTTTCTCACTCCTGCTGCTTTGCTGGGTTTAGCTGGTTAGATGATATATTTGAAAATGTACTTGCACCAAGTGGAAAGAGATGTTGAGTTTATACAGGGTAAGAGACTATCATGCCTCCTTCTATTAGTCCTACTTTTTTGAAAAGAGGCATAAACAGATTTGTTGGGGAGAAATTACAACCTCTTTTGAGACATCTGTGATTGAAATTTAGAGCTGTTAGACATGTTCCAGTTTAGCTAGCACTGTTTATCTGCCCACAGAAATGGAAGCAGCTGTCTCGGCTCCAGCGAAGCCTCATCCTGTTCCTGCTGGCTCTGCTGCTCATATTGGGACTGCTCTCCTACAGCAGCATCACAGAACATTGGAGAGGTAAACACTTCCCTCTCCATCCTCATCTAACCTCACATACACAGAGACAAAGTCTGTCATTAATTTAATGGTCTTGCGTTTTATGTAGCTGAATGGTCATTTGGATTGGGTGTTTGCCATGTTTGCAGTGATTAAAAAAATTACAACTCCAGGACACAGTGATCATAGTTTATTATTATAATATTTAGCAATAGCTCTACAGTGTAGTTTACTGGGCTACCATCATGATGGTCTTCTTTTCTTATGTGTGCATGTGCTTGTGTAGGTCTGTCTGACCAGGAGGACTGGCTGGAGATGAATGACAGAGAATTAAAGGCCATTCCTCCAGGTGTGAAGCCAGTGTTGGGTCAGGCTGCAGGTAAAGCTCCAGCTCCAGTGGCGGGACCTGATTTGCGGCCAGTTGTTGTTCCAGATGCTGCGGGAGAAGCCAAAGGACCAAATACCCCCATATTGGTTAAGCCTCCAATTAAGGTTGGAGTTGTATTTGTACTTCTTTATTTTGGAAGCATCAGTTAAAACTGCAGTAGGTAAAAAAATAATAATTAAGAAATAAATAAAACAAAGAAACAAAAACAAAAAAACAAAACTGAAAAAAATATGGGAAAATTAAAAAAAAGAAAAAAACAGTGCTCCATGCCTGAGGTATTCAGTGCTGACTTTCAGCTTTTGAAACTTGGCGTTTTAACCTTGCTCTGGTCTAAAAAGACCTGTGGCTGTCTCTTGGATATCTAGTAACGCTTACCCCAGCTTTAACATTTGTTAAAATGTAAATTGTATTTTTTTTTTTGTAGAATTTTTTTTCTTTGTAATTATTGTTTATTGTACTGGGACAGTCTTATTGTCTGTTATTGTGGTCGCTTATTTTTGTTTTTCTAAATTTGACAAGAAATAATCACTCAGCATTTGAAAAACTGTACCAGGTACATAAAAATTGCATAAACATGATACTATAATACCACAGCATATCTGTAAAAGACAAACACTGGATAGTAGAAATAACCCCTTTTTCTTACTCATTTATGGCCTCAATAAGCACTTTCTCACTGATTTCATAATCTCAATTCCTTGTTTCGGTTAATGTTCAATGCAATGTGATGTTTAATTCAAAAATTGTGGTGCTTTTTATAGTTAAATGGACTATAAAGCAGGGTGTTCTTGTTGCTATTCTATGAGCATGCAGTGTCCATAGTTTCTCAGATCCTTTTCTCATTCCGTATCAAAACACCAAAATGCTGCCCCTTCAAAATTAAGGTTTGGCTATATACATAATTTGTGTATTATACAACTTGTGAACCACATCAGACCTTTTCCATGATATTTTTATGTTTTCCTTTGTGTTTTTAGCTCTAGCAATGTGTGTTTTCACAGAAAAAGATATTTGCAAACAAAAGAGGTCCACCAAGCCTACAGAAAGATGGAAATGTTTCAGACACGGTCGGCAGGGAGAAGCAAGAGCAGGTGGTTCATGAGGAAGACGGCGAGGAGGAGGAAAAACAAAAGAAGATTGTCAGGTGATGAAAGATTGTAGTCAAACATTTTTTCACTGCATGGAGGCAGTGGCACATGCTTCAGTACATATGTCAGAGAGACAGATATAAATAATTCAGGAGTAAGATGTTTACTTTTAATACACAGCTGGAGAGGAGCAATGATTGAAGCTGACCAGGCTACAGAACCTCCACCCTCAGCCAATGAGAAAGAGGCAGCAGCGCCCCCAGCACCTACCAACCCAGCTGACACTGTCCCCCTAGAAGGTCAGCACTGCTTGCTGTAATTCTAAGCAAACTTTTCATGCTTTCAGGGTCCACTGAGAAAGTTTAAAAATTTCCCCTCAAACAGATTCTTTAACATAGCTTTGGCCAGCTCTACTATTATATGCTCTTTATAGCTCAGCATTTCTTTTTGACTTAAAGTTGAACGTTTCCAACTCACCCCATGAAGACCTGCTGTGCTCAAAGCATCAAAACATGACACAGAATTTCTACTTCATTTCTACTCTTTCTACTCCAAATAATAAGAATAAGAAGTACGCTGTTCAAAGAGCTTCCAGCAGGAAACGCAGACGTAAGTTTACACGTTAGTTATTCATTGTTATTCCTTTGCTTGTAGTTTCACCTGAAACTAGAGAGAGACTGGAGGCAGTATGCGATGCCTTCAGACATGCTTGGAAAGGCTACAAGGACTACGCCTGGGGTCACGATGAACTCAAGCCCATCTCCAAATCTTTTGGTGAATGGTTTGGACTGGGTCTGACGCTGATTGATGCTTTGGACACCATGTGGATTATGGGACTAAAAGAAGGTATTATTTATATTATTACTTGTTTTGGCTTTTTTTGTTTTTTGTTTTTTGGGGGCTTTAAATCATTGAATTTGTCTCCAAACTGATACCAAACGCAATATCTGTGTAGGATATTACAGTATTATTGTTATTTGTTGTTTAGTTCAAAACCATGAAATTGTGATTATACTTGAATATGTAACCCTTGAATATGAAATAAAATAATGGTCTTATGGTGCTGCTGATTTTAATTTGACTAACCAGAAATTTCTCTAAGCAAGAAAAAAAATTCCACTGACGAGGAGATGTAGAGGTCAATTGTTCCATGGTCCATGAATAATAATCTGGCAGGAAGAGCAATATCTATAATAATTAAAAAAAAAAAAAAAATTTAAACTGTCTTTTTTTCCACTAAACTATCAGCTAAGTCTCGTCTGACAGGGTTGGGTGTGCTCTGTAACTACAGATGTACAGATGGGTTTTTTTGTCCTGTTTCTCCTTTTCACACAGTTTTAATTTACCTTTCTTGGCACAGAATTTGCAGAAGCAAAGACTTGGGTAGAGAAAGATCTGTCCTTTAACAAGAATGTGGATGTGAATTTATTTGAAACAACCATACGTATCCTGGGGGGTCTGCTGAGCACTTACCATCTAACAGGAGACCAGCTCTTCTTGGAAAAAGCTGTAAGTTGTCCTATAACAAGAATTGTCTCGCTTCTTACGTGAATAAGGGCTGTGAAATAAATTGAACCCATGATAAAATGCATGCACCATATTTATAAACTAGAGTATAGTATTTCTGGGGATAATCTTCTTTTTTTTTTTTCTTCATTTATAGTTCATGATTATGAGAGAAATTGGGTTTTGGGCAGTCTTAGCAACAAAAAACACTCGTAAGATTGATCTTTACAATGGTTTGCTTAGCAACAAAAAAACACTTGTGAGATTGATCTTGACAAGGGTTTGCTGTCCATACAATTCATCAGCTGTATTTTTCAAATAAATTCAATAATGCTTTAATCTTGGAACATATAAGTGGTGACTTCCTCTATAATTCAGTCTCTTCTCTACACTTAAAGAAAGACCTTGGCTCCAGATTGATGCCTGCCTTCAAAACACCTTCAAAGATTCCCTTCTCAGATGTCAACATTGGGAAGGGAACAGCACACCCCCCCAGATGGACATCAGACAGTACGCTCGCTGAAGTCACAAGCATTCAGCTGGAATTCAGAGAGCTTAGCCGCCTCACTCAGGACCCACAGTATCAGGTTAGGACACCACAAAAGTCTGCACTACAGTAAAATGTATTGTAATATGTATTTTTGAGATGGAGTGACAAATAAAAAATTCATGCAGCATGATGATGTGTTTCAGTTCAGTTAAAATCTGACATTGTGTACACATCACTCGTTCTCTAGGGATTGAAGTGACAAGGATAAATTTATGCCTAAAAAAGTTCAGCCCGGTCTGACATGAACTTAAATAGTTTCTGTCACAACTGGAGACAGACCTGTGTGCCAGCTTTTGATGAGCCTTAAAGTGCGAAAATGAAACATGAGCCAAAACATCGGCAGTAAGTGAACAGAGGCTGTTGGTTTCACGTCATCTCATTAGTCTCATCCCTTGCTGTTGTCTCTCCAGGAGGCTGTGAATGAGGTAATGACGCTGGTCCACAAACTGCCCGGCAAACATGACGGACTGGTGCCCATGTTCATCAATACCAACAATGGCCAGTTCACCCACAAAGGAGTCTTCACACTTGGTGCCCGGGCAGACAGCTACTATGAATACCTGCTCAAACAGTGGATTCAGGGAGGCAAAACAGAAGACGAGTAAGTACAGCTTTTCAGTTTGCCATTGTTTTTCCATGATTATGAGAGGAAAGTGCCAGACTACTAAAGCTTAAACTGCAGAACTATAAAATATAATAAACCATCATCAGTCTAGGTGTGTCTCACCTAAGATGAACTCCAGTATGATCTTACTGGATCATTTTGTTGTCCGTGCAATGTTTAAAAGGCATAAGGGCCTTAAAGATCAAAGGGGTGTGTCTAACAGATGAACAGGAAGTGTTGCAATGTGATAAACTTGAGATTTACAAGCAGTTTGCTAACTAATCTTAGAAAGATGTTGATTGTCCTCGTTTTCAGTCAGACACATAGCTAGGATATACAAGATTCCTAAAAAAAACAAACAGCAAAAACATCAAAAAACAAAAACATCAAAAACACAGATTTCCACAACATGTTTTGAAGAGCAAAATATTTTGAACACATGCAGAAATCTTGCAGAGCTTTTAAAGTACAGTTTGACTTAAACTCATTTGTGAATGGATACCACATGCTTTGAATAGATTTGTGATGTCAAGATCAAAGCTCTTGGGTGGCAGCAGACAGTCTGTTGCTGAACTTCTTGTTCTTCTCGTCTTTGGGACTCCGGCTTTATATTTTGGGCTTGTCATGATCAGTTGAGACTTTTGAACTGTGTTTTATGTTGACAACAAAAGTTACTCACTTGATAAAGTGCACTATTACAATGTCCCAAACCACATTACTACAGGCTGACTAATCATGTGATAATGTCTATTATGTATGTTGCTAATATTTCTTCTTTATGTGTATACTTTGTTCAGTCTGTTGGAGGACTACCTTCAGGCCATAGAGGGAGTGAAAAAACACCTGGTGAGACAGACGGGACCCAGCAAGTTGACCTTTGTCGGAGAGTTGTCCCACAACCGCTTCAATCCTAAGATGGTAGAGATACTTATTCAGAGTCATTGAGAAGATAAGGTGGTCTTGAATCCAATGCACTTGTTTGTTTGGGGTTATTTTTCACAATGCCGACATCAGTCAACCATAGACAAACTGCCTTGTTAAATCAATCACCCTTTGTGCTTGAGCTAAATCTGTATCAATAAAAAATCCCATGACATTCATTAGCTGGTCGATTTTAGCTATCCTTAATCTGTCTGTATCTCTCACTCTGCAGGATCACCTAGTATGTTTCCTGCCAGGGACTCTTGCTCTTGGGGCCCACAATGGCCTCCCAGGGGATCACATGGATCTGGCTGTGCAGCTGATGGAGACCTGTCACCAGATGTACAAGCAGATGGAGACTGGACTGAGCCCAGAGATCGCACACTTCAGCCTGCAGGCCAGTGATGGGAGTGATGTTATTGTGAAGGTGAGACTCAACTTATTGATCATCATATATCTTTTTTTACTATTATTGTTAAATTTATTATTACATTAATCACATGTAGAAGTGTCTTTTGGTTTTTGTATTCCCTCATTTTCAGTGTGGCTTGTATATAATTATAATTTACTGTTACTGTAAGGAGGTGTGTCCCACCAAAGTGGTGAGGCTTGAATGTGGTTTGGAGATGTAGGTTACTTTGGTTGCTATGATGCAGAATATCCATGGAGGTAATCTGTTGCAATAAACGGAATCTCGCTGACTGATGTTTACCTAGTAGACCAAAAGCAATCAAACACTTCCTCCAAGCATTATTTTTCATGTTAATGTTGTAGTTTATGTAGGCTGGATACTCAGAGAACAGCTGTATTTACTTGCCCTCCCTTGTAGTTCAGCACAGACACAAGCAGCTAAGAAGCGGCTGCTGGTGAGTGTAGATTTTGACCTCCCCCTCACCCCCTGTGATTGTGCAGCTGGGTAAAAGTGATGGTGACCAGCACAAAGGCTTTGCATGGTGAACATTTTAGAACTCTCTGCAACCACATATAATTTGAAACATCTTTATTTATTTGAATTTATAGATCTGCATTGCGAAACAGTCTGTTATTTCTTTGTATTAAAAGCACAATATTTAACGAGCCGCAGTAACCAAGAGTAATGCACACCCACTGAGAGTTCTCGACCCTTTTGAGGGAAATTTTATTCAGGGGGTCTACATTTACTGTCAAAGTCATGACCATAACCTCCTCAACCCTCCTCAGGGCTCATTTTATTTTTCATTAACAGCTGTAAGTTTATCTGGTTACTGTTCTGCTCTGCTGCTTATATTAATATTAAATACAGTTCTGAAACATTTCAGGAGCTCATTTGAAATTCTGTGACTAAAAACTAAAGAAGGGATGTGAAATTCTCGAGGATTTTACACATGTGTAAGTGTGCACATGACGTGTCTGGACAGAATTTGCTTTTAGACATGTTTTTGACATTGAACATGCTCACCCTAGGTATTTTGTGTAGATACTGTAACGTGTAAGGTAGAAAGTAGTATAATAATACAGAGAAACTTAAGGTTTACAAAGTCAGGCTTCATTGCTGTCCAGATGTCTGTTGTGCAGTCACTGAGTTTTGATCCTCCCTGCTCTTGGCTTGTATTTAATCTTAACTGTAGCCTTGCCCACTGATGCTGCTCTTATAAGATGTCCTCAAAATGGAATTTTTCATTTTCTGTGGGACTGACTGGTTATATTAAGGGTCAAGCTGAAACACTGATCTTTATGTCATCTTTTTTTTGTTGTTTTTATTGTACAATGTTCTGACAACCTCTCCTGTACACTTCAGCCTGCGGACAGACACAACCTGCTGAGACCAGAAACTGTGGAAAGTCTCTTCTACATGTACAGATTGACCAAAGACGCCAAGTACAGAGACTGGGGATGGGACATGCTGCAGAGTTTCAATAAGTACACAAAGGTACAGACAGCTGAATATGGATCAGATTACATGTTTTAATTACTAGTAGGGCTTTGCGATATGACCAAAATCTCATATCCCGATATAAGACATCTATCGTCCCGACAACGATATAAATCACAAAAATTTAACATTTTCTGTAAATTCTGTGACTCTTGGGGAGCTCGACTTGCATGAGGTGTTTTCAGCTGGGCGTCGTGTACCTGGAGTCGAATTTTTTAAGCGATGCCTGAAACTATACTGTGACTGACCACGGCAGACCGGAGACACGAACATGCTTTGCAACCTTTATTTACACACACGCACAGAGCTGTAGCTCTCCCACTGCCAACTCGACATAACAACCACAACCACCATCACAGGACCCAGTGCAATTCTTAAGTCGGCGGGGCATGATTGCGGATGCTGTGCAGGTGCGTCTGCCTTCCCTGCACGGCACCGCAGGCCATGCCCCGCCACATATACATTTTTAGACATAAGTTGAGTCATACACGGCGTGCTGCAGGGAAAAGCCTGTTCTAACATTTGAGTCTAAGGTTTATTTTTTAGCACCTGACGGCTCTTTTTTGCTTCTCATCCGTAAACATGCTGCATCCTCTTTCACGTGATTCCGTTTATTTTGAAAAGTCTCAACAGGATCTTGAGCTTTATTGTGAAAGGTTTGTGGAAAATAAACAAGTCGGACACGCGATGGTTTTACCGTCGTTGTTGCTAACGACAACGCATAAAAACAGGCGCTTGTCCGTCCGTAGTGTGGTTATATTAAATATAAGAGAAAGAGAGAGCTTAAAGAAATTAATATAGCCACTACAGTGACTATCAAAACCATGAAAAAATATTGCCGTAAACAGTTTATTTTGCGACACCATGAAAAAAAGGATAGCATAATATGAAACGATAGATGTTTTTATATCGTCATCCAATATATATCGTTATATCGAACAGCCCTACTAGCCAGTAAATGAATCTGATTTTTTTGGGGGGTATTTTGTACTTTGAACATTGGCTTTAATAATCTAAAAGTCCAGTCCAGTTGCAGGTTTAAGTTGTACGTTTTTGATCATAAAAGAAAGTGATTAGGTTCACACACTTATTTCAACTATAAAAATAAAATGTAAAGCAGTGCAGACTGATTACTGATGGAGAAAAGAAAAGACCACAGTTCAATGTCTCCCTCTCTTGTGGGTTCACAGTGCATGCAGGGAAAGCTGATTGTTTTTCATGTGTAAAACTTTGGGCAGCTTTGGAAAAGTTTAATTTGCATCATGATATATTTCTCTGCTTCCCAATGGGGAAATGAACTTTCTGATTAGGTGCCTCTGTTCTTGCAGGTCTCTGGTGGCGGCTACACATCCATTAACAACGTCCGCGACCCACTTAGCCCCGGGCCCCGGGACAAGATGGAAAGTTTCTTCTTGGGAGAGACATTGAAGTACTTCTATCTGCTCTTCTCTGATGACATGGAGCTTCTCAGTCTAGACAAGTATGTCTTTAACACGGAAGCCCATCCTCTCCCCATATGGCCCTCTCCACCTAAGTGAATACACTGGAGACATCAGTGAAAATCAGGCCCGTGGAGTCAGGTGCATCTCTAAGTCTCCGTCCAAGCTGAACTGCTGTGTGAAAGCAGATCTGTGCTGTCTGCCTGATATGTAAAGGAGTTTGATTTGTTTTGTTTTTTTTGTTAATTTTTCCTAAGGAAAAGGTTAGTGACAGAGCTGGTCTCTAATGTAAAAAAAAAAACTTTCTAAAAATCAGATCAAGCTACTGGGAACACTTTTCATTAGTACTTGGGTGACTGAGAATCTTCTTGTTTGTTCGTTTTTGCCATGTGAGTTCAAAAACTCTGATTAGTCCTACATGTTGAGGAGTCCTGGCTGTTTAGGTGTCTGTTGACTCTCATGCTCAAAGGGCAGTGATTGAAATGTTTCGAGCACGTTAAGCTGAATTTTATATTTAAACGGTTGGCTCTAGTGTGTGAGTGTGGTGTGATGCATAGTTGTCTTTACACTGGCACTTATTCACATATAAAAATGACACAGAAGTCAAAAACCCCTCAGGATTTTGTTACTCTGTGTGGCCCTATACCCCTGTATGTTGGAGCTATGGGCTACTGCAGCGCAGCACACGGGATCAGTTCCAGGTCACAAGTCAGTGCCTAGCTGCAGAGGAAATCAGAGTTTCCTAATACTGAACATTTATGTCTTTGATTTAAAAAAAAAAAACAAGACTTCAAGTAAGATATTAGGACAAATACCAATTTTTACACCCTCATGCTGTTCAGCTTCCAGCTGTTGACCTCCGTTACTTTTTATTGCTATTTTTGTTTTTTGTCTTCTTCTATATCACTTTTACACTTCTAGCAGTGATTTACATGATACTGCAAAATAAAAAGTTAAATGAATTAAAGCTTCCTGAACAGCCATATCTGTGTTTGTAAAGAAAAATGGGGCTGTTGTTTACGATCTTTACATTTTGTGTAACATTAAAGCAGTCGTGGTTCTTTAGGTGTTACCTGTATGCCAGTAAAACTGGTTGTACAGATCAAATGATGTAATAAGTCCGGAATAATCTTTGGCACAAGAAGCTTCGCAGTCTTTGTTTGTAGCCTGTGTTCTTTCAGAGTACGTGTTTGATCAGGCTTTGGTTGAATGCACTTACTAAAATGCAATACTGTAACCACCACTTATTTGAGCTTCTTGTGTACTTTAAAAAAAAAAAAAAAGTAAGTGTCATCAATGACCTGCAATCAGATCATGGAGTCTTGGCCTGGAATTAC
>VUQG01006740.1:20833-31091 GCA_015106755.1 Etia nguti | reverse complement strand
ATTTTTTTTTATATTTATATATATATATATATATATATATATATATATATATATATATAAAAATAATACACACACACTGTTACAGTTAAGAGTTCGATCAATATATCGGTCCCAACAAAATCATCAGTCAGTCTTGACTGATGGCCAATATTAGCCATTTATCGATATATTGGTTTTAACATTTAAAATAGCCACAAATGAAAATTTAAAAGCAGAGTTGGAAGAAACACCCTTCACTAATGTTATGGGTTTTGCAAAGTTGATCTGGGCAGAGCAGAAATGAGTAATCCACATCTGATGGCAAAACAAAATTATTTTCAAATCTATCCATTTTCTGCCTCTTAACCAAATCTGGGTCACCTGGGCAGCAGTCTAAGCAGAAAAGCCAGGACCTCCCTCTCCCCGGGCAACTTTCTTCAGCACATACAGGACTAAATTATCTTAGTAAGGACTTTGGGAAGGATTTAAAAAAAAAAAAAAAAAAAAATCTATGCGCAACAAATGTTAGGAAAATCAATTTAATGTCTTTAATCACATATTAAATATGGCCAAATTTTCAAATAATGAGCTTAGGCTGAGGTAAATTATCCCCATCTATGGTTGTGACCACAGAAGCCCCGGATACCTGCCTTTCAAACTTTGGTTGTCACACGCAAACAAAACAATCAAAGGAAAGTAGACTGAAAAGGAAAGGAATCGAAACAAGTTGTTTTACAGGGCGAAGCATAAGATAAATGAGCATTATTTTTAACTGTGAACAATAAAGGGACTCCAGTAGAGTCCAAGAGTAAAGATATGGAGCTAGAAATTAGCATAATGGGTCCACTCTAACCTTATGTTAATAAGCTTCATCCACCAGAGAGCCATACTGACCCACATCTTTGAATGTACACTACTGTTGCCACTGTTCTGCTGTGCCTGTTTGGATGTATATTGTGCTTTGGTGGTTTTGTTTCCTCTTTTGTGTAATTACTGCTGCATCAGTGGTGTTTATTTTTAAGTGGAAGTTTGAGCACAGAAAAATTAAAGGCCGGGCTTGTATTTTTAATCAGGGTGGATGACAAAAAAGCGGTGTAAATATTTTAATGTAAATGGTTTCTTACAGAATTAAATTGGTTTCCCGATTTCTGAGCCTTTTCTCGTCTTAATATTCTGTGACATCATGTCGAAAAAATGTAATTTAGAGATGCTATTTTTGTTTCGTTATGTTAGGTTTTTTTTCCCTGGTTTTTGTTTGTTTTTCAAGGCATAACCATTGTCACACCAGCTCGTCAAAGAGTTGTTGACAGATTCAGTATGAACCAAACTGTTTGACCGACTGGGAGACAAACATTGGCATAGCCTTTCTCTCTCTCTCTCTCTCTTTTTTGTCTCCTACATAATCTCTATTTTTCCCACATGTAATTTTTTAAAGAGTTTTGCAGAAGCTGAATCCTATAAGAAGCTTGATTTAAGGGAAGTTTAACATTTACTGAGACTGATGTCTGTTGACTGAGGTTTTTTTTTCTCCCTCCCTGCACAGCACCAAGGGGATAATTAAATCTCCTAGCATCTGTTCTACACTGTCAAATTTACAGTTTTCTATGGTTTATAATTCAATTCTTAATTCCTGCTGTATAAGAAATCATGAAAAAAAAAAAAGAGAAATTAATTTCAGAGCTGTGTTAACGTGTCTTAAGATATGTAACCTTGTGTGTTAATTGTGCCACGCTTCAACCGCAATTATTATGGTGGCACCATGACACTGTAAAAGTTGAACACTGCTTGTGTGTCAGAAAGTGAAGCCCAAATGGAATTGGTTTATGCCTCCATTATTTTTAATGGACACTAGAGGGCCAAATGTGTGATTGGATAAAGAGCTCTCTTCCTGTTGAAGTCTATGGTGAAAACAGACACAAACAAGCACTTTCTTGTGAGTTTATAGGCTCAGTCACTCAATTGGAATGATACAGAGTAAAACTTTAAGTTTGTTTTGTATGTTTTGGTCATTCTAAAATTCGGAAAAGATGATAATCCATAAAATGCTCAATGGCTAATGACTTGTGATTCATTCATCTTTTATACAGTGTATGGGTGGTACAATAAACACAGCCTCTGCCTGTCTGGTGTTTAATGTTAGTTCTGACTTTCATAGAAAAAGTCAGGAAGGCCCATGACTTGATTAGAAATTCCATTTAAAAACCATTAATTACCACTATTGGTCATTATATTACAGTAGGTGTACTTACTGAATACTGCATGTACCAAACAGCTAGCACCACGACATTGCTGGAGTCAGCAGTTATGGATGGGCTACCATTATAGTGATTTGGGCAGGATTCAGATACAGTCCACATCACCATAATGGTCTTCCCAACAACTTCAGGCATATGACTGAGCTGGTTCTCAGAAGGCAACATGATGGAACTGGTCGTGCAAGGGAGAGGGAGCGAGGCTTCAGTCACAAAGGCAAACAGACTGGTTGGTGATATGTATTCCCCAACTGGTTGTTGAAAGGTTTCTGGAGATTGCTGGCAGTCACTAGGTGAAATTGGTTATTTTAATACCTGATCTGAACATTAACTATTAATGTAAAAAAAAAAAAAGATTTCTGTGGTGGTATTTGTCTTGTCATCAAACTTGGTATGGAAAGTTAGTATGGAAAAGCTATCATTGAACATGATGATAGCTTTTCATAATGCTATGCTGACTATAATGATAACAATTTTGGGATCTTTACGTTGACAAATGCTTTATTTATAAACCACAACCTCTCTTTGCCAAAACGGTCTTTAGAGCATATATTCATCATTTTATATTGATGATGGTAACAAAACAGTTAAAACCAGAAAGTCACCTTGCTTTCTCATATTGTAATTATTTTTTTATGCCTAATTGTACAATAAATCTTTTGTAAAGTGTTTTTTTTTTCCCCTTAAATAAAGGTGTGTACATGAAGTGAAATGGATTCGACAAATGTTATATCGCAAAATCTTGTCTGGGTTTTTTTTTTTTTCTTTTTGAGAAGAGATTGTACATTAAAATGTACAGTATTTGTAAAACTGTATTTTAATTGCTGATTGGCAGAATACACCACTTCTGATTATGTCTGCTATATTTTTCATGAAATGTGGGCAATAAAACGTCAGCACTGTCTGTCAGTTCCTGCCTGCACAGGCTCCTGCTCCACCGACTGTCACCAATGTCGGGAACCTAAGACGTGGATCAATTTTGTTTATGCTGTTTCAGTCGACTGATTGAGCCACTTGAGAAAAAAAAACAACACAGCTTCACACGGCCGTCACGTTACTCACTGTGACAGAGCCCGCAAGTCGATAACTCATCTGCATGTCTTAAAGAAATGATTATTTTTCAAAGCTTATAATGTTTTGACACTTTCTTGGTTTGTTTTTTTTTGCTTTTCCTGCAGCATTTTTCTTCCTTTTCTCAAATCTCTACAGGTGACTGATTTAGCACTTTGTAACTCAAGTTTTGGCTTATTGAAATGTTCACTGAAGTCAGACTTTTTCCATGCCCACTGAATTTTCCAATAAAGCTTTTCAGTGCAACGTTTTCTTGTTCTGCATCCAATAATTCAAACTTTAGAAAAGCTGGTTTTCTGTGTTATAGATATCTTTTCCCTTCCCGTCTCTCCCTATTGAACTCTACGAATGTCTTTGTAGATATGACAGGCTGGGTACTGGTGCATGCCCCCATTTACCGCATTATGCAAGTCTTGAGCCAGTCCTAACTTCTTAATATTTTGTTTCCAAAGAACCAGACATGCTACAGACTGGTGACCTGTACACCGCCTATCACGCTATGGTAGCTGGGAACTTTTGAAAAGGATAGGAGGAAGAAAATGGAAGGAACCAGACGTTCTTGTAATTCTGAAAGGCAAATTTAAGCAGTAGTTCTCCATGCTTTCTGACGATCTTTGACATTTTTTCTTTGGATATTGGCTGCTTATTCCATTTATTTTAAGTCCAGTCTTTGTACCAGACCTTTAAAGATAATTTTTTTTAACAATATCTGAAACTCATGTCCTTAAAAACGAGGCAAAGGCCTGACACGTAACTTGGGAGATGCATCTGGCCGTTCAGTTGATCCATTTCTTGTTCACCGAAGCCTCATTAGATATGAGGGTGGCTGTCAGAAAGGCATTTTTAAGGAAGGGAAACTGGGTTAAAAAGGCCGATGTATGCTACAAGAACTGCACTGAAAATCAATAGCAAAAGGTGTTATGGTGTAATGAAACAATGTCTGAAATTTTTAGTTCAAGCATATTCAATATATACAGAGGGGGTCATGAGAGATGCACAACAATCACTGTCTACAGCCATGTGTTAAACAACACTGCAACACTCTGCATGTTGGAATCATCTTGACAACCAATGGAACTAAAGCAGTTAACATGTTATCCATGTCATTCAAAAGAAGCCTAGAAAACTATTCCTGAAAAAATAATAAAGCTTCCTGAGAGATTTCAGGCTGTGCTGATTAAAGGTGGTCATACAAATACTGACTTTCAAGCTTGTAGAATTGTATAAACATAATTTTTGCCTTACATACTGTATTCCCAAATACGTTTGCACATTTCAGTAAATTAGTATAGTATTGTATAATGTTTCACTCATTCATATACACATAAAATATCTCCCTGCTTGCATACAACAGTATGCAAGCAGGGATTACAGCTGCACACAGTAGCTGTAATTACTCTGGAAAGTCACAGAAATTGCCAGGAAGTCTACTGGAGAGTTTTCCTAGAAGAGCAGATGCTAATAGTTGCAAATTAATGCCCATGGTTTTGAAATAGCATTCACATACTAAACATCCAACTCCAGCTGCCGTTGTCTAATTAAAACACCAGGGGGCAGAAGAAACCATCCATCTCTGCCTATACTAGAAGCACTTCCTAATTACCCTAATGAATGCAAAAGCTTGCAGTTTTCTATTAAAGCTGTGTTCTACCAGGAAATGTTTGTCATCTTAAAATAGGCAACAGAAGACATAGTTCTTGCCCGCATAGAGTCACTGCAGAAGGTAAACAAGAAGTGTGATAAATTGCAAAAGGAGAAGACTCCATGTTGTCTCATTTTGTCCCCCTTTTTTATATTTCTTTACACGCTTCCTATTCTGTTTTCTGTGTTTGTAAGGACAACAAACAACACACAATTCATGATGTTTAAACCTCAAAGACTCCTGTCTGACTCACAAACCTTTAGAAAGAACTGCTTTCATATGGTGTTTTTAATCATTAACTTGGGCAATAAATAAGTGAAGATTTGTATATAAAAGATTCACTTACCATTTGTTTAGCTCTCTGCAAGGGTGGTGGGGAAGTGAAATGGAAATGAAAACTGACACAGAAATCCAGATAATAACACAGGCAGCCACAATAATGGTCAAGGCTGGTGGTGAGGTGTGTGACAGTGTTTCTCCCCGGATCCCACTTGCGCAGTCTAAAATAACACACGGGTAATTTTCAACCTCCTGACACCTTTATTGCTCATTCTCATGACAGCTGCTACAGCGACGTGCAGCCTGTGTGACACTTCTGCAACCCCGCTTCCACAAAAGTTGGAACATTGCAAAATGTGAACAGGAACATTTAGATTGAAATGATACAGAGACAACATACAGTACCCAGTGTTAAAGCTTTATTAATAATTTAATTAATTTTGAAAAACATGGTTATTACAAACAAAGTTTGGGACCTAGTGTGTTATATTATATACAGTAATGCAGGCAATGTTATTAGTGGGCCACAAGTCTGGACTGTAGGCAGGCCAGTTGTGTCTTAAAAGCCTAACCAGGGCCAAGGACTCCAAATTTTCTGTGACTAGAAGTCCTATGTAATTATACATTGCACTGCAAAAAATGCTGCCCACATGGAGCCATACAATCCAGCAGAACCAGCATACAGTGTACAGATTGCCCAGATGTGCATTTTACCCATAACATGATGATGTCTCCCTACACTGTCACAGATTCAAGGACTCTTGTCCAGGTTTTTATGCATATCTAAGATTTTAATTGGATCCACTTTGCCTGTTTCTACCTTAAATGAGCTTGGGCCCAAAAGTCTTTTAAAACGCACAGGATATGGTATTGTAGATGCCAAATAAACATGCCCCCACATTGGGTGGCTGTAGCTCAGGAGGTAGAGCAGGTCATCTACTAATAAGAAGGTTGGAGGTTTGATCCCTGGCTACATGCAAAGTATCCTTGGGCAAAATACTAACCCCAAGTTGCTCTCCAATGCATCCATCAGAGTTTGCATGTGTCTGAATGTTAGACAGAAAGCACTTCAGTAGAAAAAGAATAGGAAAAAGTATGAATGGGTGAATGAGGTAAGTTGTACAAAGCGCTTCGTCAGGTAGAGTGCTATATATGAACCAGTCCATTTACCAGCATAGCTCACAGTGCTCCTGCTGTGGGGCCCAGTACTGGCCTGAAATGTTGGGCACATCTGGGCCCCAGTTGGGCTGACTGTGGGCTGCCCACATCAAGCACATTAAGAGTGGCCCACAATGGGGCCCAATATGGGCACACATGTGCCCCACATTGGATACCAGTACCAGAGCCCACAGTGGGCTGCCCACAGAGTTCCCTGTTGGGAGCCCAAAACTGTTATGTGACCCACATGGGTTCTCTGTGATCAAGCTTACCGTGGGGTGCCTTTAGAATCCCCTCTTGGGGGCCCGGATTTCAAGAACACTGAACAGAGTGGACTCTATGGCAGGATTCAGAGTTTAGGTTTAGTGTGTTTATTTACAGTGACAAGAAAACATCAGGGTGTTATATACAGGTAACAGTGTTGAAACAGGTGCTCCAGGAATCCAGGTGAAAAGGGGTGTCCAAACATAGACAGACACACATACACAGAAGAGAGAGAGACAGGGAGAAAAACAAATCTTTGAGCAGGCAGCTCAGGAGGACTGGGGGACCATGACACCAAAAGGGCAAAACTGTTATGGGTCCTGCATTGGTTTTCTGTGGCCAAGCCAACTGTGGGCTTTTCCATAGAAAACTGCTGTGAGCTCTGTGTGGGTACACCCACTTGGGGCCCGCATAAGGCATACCCCGGATAAGTGTGGGTATGCCCTGCCACACAGCCCCACAACTTACCCACATCTGCCCACTGTGGGCTCACTTGAGCATGGTTGCTGGCTGAATAAATGTCAGAATTATTGGTAATTTTACATTGACAAATATTATAATTAATCTTTTAGTCTGTTTATGTACAGATTTTCAGGGTGATGAATCCATCCCCATCTTCACATCTGAAAGGCTCAGGATCTGTGGAATGCTATTCCAACAAGCAGTAATTTTGCTAATTAGTACAATCACTTGTATGTTCATTGTTATTTTCCATGTATTGCCTTTGCTCCGTTTTCAAATAAATTTGGTATTAAATGAATTGTAAATGACTGCAGTCTGTTCTCCTTTGCGGTTTACACAAGGAAGCACAGATTTAATCTTTAAATTGTCAGATACAATACAGAGACATAATTCTTAATAATACTCACACATCTCATTTTTTTCATTTTTCATTTCAGTCACATAAAAAATAAAAATGGCAGTTCATATCTGAAGATGTCAAAAGTTTTATATCACATTAAATGGTCCCAGTATCTTTTTTTTAATCAGGCAGAACTTTTTCTGTTATTCACATAAAGTGAACTAAAGAAAAACCCAAAACAAAATCAAACACTCCAGGTAAGTCTAGTATGCCGTATCATTTAGTTGGAGCGTGATCCATACAGGGTTTGCAAGAAGGATACTGATACTGATATTTGGTGATTTTAAAATTCAATAGTATTTTTGAACCAACAAGATGATTCCCAAAGAGCTATTAGCCAAAGTTGTATAACAGCTCCATTACACTGAGTTCTCTGTTCAATAATTAATGAGTCATCTGGTTCTCTCACTTGGGATGTCTCAGCATGAAATAAATAAATAAATGAGGAAACTGGACAAGTGTAAGACAAAAGAAGAAGTGACATGCCTAAAACAGTCCCCAACAGATGAACATTATATGAAAGCCATGTCTTTAAAAAACAAGAAAAGGCCAGCAAAGACCTGACACAGACCTGAGTGATGCATTTGGCCCTTCAGCTAATCCATCAATCACTGAAGCCTCATCAGAAATAGTCTCAGTAGAAGGATGCCCATCAGGAAGCCATTCTGAAAAAAAGGGAAACTGTGAAAAAGGATGAGGGTGCACAAAAACTGTACTGGGAATCAGTGGGAACTGGTTATTTGGAGCGATGAATCCAAATTTGAAATCTAGAGGTCAGGAGAGAGGTGCAAGAGTGAGTGTTTACACCCTTATGTAAAACACAGTGGAGACTTTTTCATGGTTCAGGGCTGCATTTCAGCCATATAAGTGTTGTTGGAGATTTTGTCAAGACTGATGGAAGTATGAATGCAGAAAAGTATAGACAGAGTGTGATCAACTTCCAATTCCGCCTGGAAATCATTTTATTGGCAAGAGCTTAATTTTTCAGGATTTAAAAGCAAACCTGGATAGAAGAGAACTATCAGTCATGGATTAGCCTCCCAGAGTCCAGATCTCAACATTACTGAGGATCTTGGCAGAGAAGGGAACAGAAAGAGTGTAATGTAACTAAAAAAGAACAAAGAAGAACTTTGGAATACTTCAAGAAGCCTGGAGAACTATTCCTGAAGACTACTTGAAGCAATTACATGAAAGCCTGCCTAAGAGAGTTCAGGCTGTGTTGAAGAATTGAGATGCCCATACCAAATATTGACTTTCAAGCTTGTTCGAATTGTTTTCATGCATGTTTCAAAATTTCAATAAATTGCTGTTCCAATTTTGAGAAATATTAAATCTTGTATCTTGTGGTTTGTATGTTTGGGGGGGACGATTATGCTTTTAATAAATATTGATGTGGCTATTCTTATCTTAAGAAATGATGCGAGTAGTAAAATCCAGTGGCAGATGAAAATTACACCTACCAACATACTTGTCAATACACCCCCTGAATCTTAGCAACTGCACACCCACATGGAATGATTTCAAATTGATCCCTCTACAGTTTTTTTGTTTGTTTGTTTTTTGCAGTAACAAGCGTGGGGTTTAATGCTACAGCCAGATGGTTTGGAAACCAAGTGTAATCCAGCATCTTTAACTTGTATGCATAATTAGATTTGGGTGTTTCTCAGGTCTGCTGTTGCTGACTTGACGGATACTTTGCGGAATTACTGTATTAGTCTGTGGTTTGGCTCGGAAAGTTATCCTGAGGCTTAAAGCTGCATCTCTTCCCTTAACTGAATACATTTTATGAAAATAATTGTTGCCAGAGGGAGGATTTAGAGGGTTTTTCACCTAGAACATTAAGCTTCTTGCCAACTAATAGGCTTCAAAAAGTCTTATAATTGCTTCACTTTTCCTGCAAGGTATTCAAACAGTTATAGTGAATATTAACTTAGCAATTTAGCTTTTCACATATTGTTTACTGTATGTGTATAAAGCATCCAACTTCCTCTGGGAGATGTATCTGAATAGAAATTGCATTTGAAGCTGCAGGTAAAAGTATCTTTCCAAGGCCATATTAAACCCCAACAGAATATATAAAAATATATGTCTAAAGTGGACCCGCTGGTGTGTTGATCACTCTATGTTGTGTATACTGTGTGTGCTGGTATTTTAATATTGTTGCAGAATAAAAAAACTCAACTTTAAAACCTGTTTCAGGCTGTTTCAAGAAAAGCAAAAAGTACATATTTTCAGATAAAAGCATCCTTTATACAACAAATGTGGCATATTCAGTGTTTGATTACTGTGATTTAGGTGATTGTCAATAAAAGGTGCCTTTATTCTTTGACCGTCCTGCTGACTTTGCATGATTTACAATATAAAAACCCTCAGTTTGACCTCTATCTAAAACAAAGTGTTGTGGCTCTCTTTGCTTCTTTTTGAGTCAGCTTACTTCTTAATGATGATCACATGTAAACAGAAGGTTTAAACAGCAGTAAGATGGTCACAGCTAAAGTTGTGTACCTTAAACTGATCCCATTAAGGCTACCCCTCTGCATCATTCAGGTCAAACAGTAGACTGACTGTTCAGAGCAGACTGAAACATGAAACATGTGTATTACAGTGTTTCACGTTATTTTATTTATCCCAAATTTGAGTGAGTAAATATAGAAATGCAGCTGCAATGACAATAAAGAAAAAGACTAGACATGGATGTGAACACCGCATACTTTAAAAAAAAAAAAAAAAAAAAAACTTTTTTGAATTTTA
>VUQG01006740.1:8988-20813 GCA_015106755.1 Etia nguti | reverse complement strand
AACCCCAAAACTTAAAAAAAAAAAAAAAAAAAAAAACTCTTTGCAAGGTCAGAGTTCCAGGAAACAGACAAAGGCATTTGATGAGAAACACTGAATCAGTGTTGTTGTTATTATTATTGTCTGTTTACTCTGAGATACAAACGAGACAGTAGATTTAATTACAATAATCTTAAGACTGTCCAAAAAGTTGATTACCTTTCCTCTCTAGCTTCACTCCTTCAGGTCTCCCCACGTCTCCACCTCAGTGTAAGATGATCCATGGGTGGTGCAGACTCACTCAGCAGTACAACTCCTCTCATCACTGAGAGCTGAACTCATCTGAGCAGCCTGAGACCTTGGCACCAGGCTCTGCTGCGAGCTGTCATCTATCAGCAAAATGTCAGCCACAACGCTCTCTTAGATGAGAAATTAAAAGGAAGGAACGGAGCAGTTCGAGTGGCTGCATGCCAAAAATATCTTAGTTACTGTAAGTTCCACATATATTGCCACAATGAACCTTATACCTCAGAGAATCAAGGCTCAGACCAGGATTCTCTGAACACTCTCATCTTGTGCAGTCTGCATAAATGTAAGAACAACGGTGATCACTGAAAACTACTTCACACTTTACAATAAGATGCACTTTTTCTTCCTGGAAAGGCTGGGGCTGTTCTGTGTTGAGTTTGCATGTTCTCCCTGTGGATCAGTAGGTTTTCTCTGAGTGCTCTCAATACTACCTTCAACACAGCTGTCCGGAGTGTGCCCTGCTTCCCCCCCCACCCATCCAAATGGGTATTGTGATAGCAGGGTATGGTTTGTGGCCTAGCTGTGGATGGAGAGCTGAGACAGCATCAGCTCACAAACTCTAGAACATCCTTTTCTGATTTTATACCCACTTAAATTTATTTTTCTTTAAATGCAACATCCTTTTTCCATCTTACTGTACAGCTATATATGCCAGCGTTTGAAGAGTCCTTTCACAAGTTGTAGCTTAAAGCTTCTGTTTCTTTTTACATATTTATCAGTGGACTCGTAAGGAACGATGAATTGTCAAGCTTTAATCAGAATCTGTGATTAAACCTGAACCTCCGACTCTGGCTTTGAAATGCAGACTTCGGGTGCCGCAGAGCTCTAGCTGCCAGCTTTCTGTTTACAGAGCCAGGCTAGGCAGATTGGCTCTATCTGCTCCACGGTGTGCAGGGAGACCAGCGGTGATCTGAATGTGCAGATTTAAGGCACATGCTGATTCTTGATTGATGTCAAGCTTATCTCTGCAGATTATCCGACTAGACACTTGCAGCGAGCTAAATCACAGGCCTGCATGCTGCCTGTGTGTGTGTGTCTGTGTGCGGGGTGTGTGTGTGTGGGCCTGTTTGCTCGTATAAATTGTCTGAAACTGTGTCAGCTGTCCATCCTCTGCTGACCGCTGCTGCAGCAGCGGCCCCTGATAAAATAATCAATCACAAACCAACGCAGCATGGGTATTTTTAGGTTTGGGTCAGTGCTGTGTGCTGAAGTGAGTGGACAGGCCAGTAAAATTGCCACAGTCAGGAGTGTTTATTATTATGTTAACCTCAGCAGAAATTAATTGCTTTAGCCAGCTGTCCTCTGTGATTGCAAATCATTTCTGCTTGTAATCATAATAGTTTGGCCTCAGAACACATAATGGCTGATTAACACAAAGGCTTTTGTAAAGCTTTGGTATCTTTGATGTTGTCCCAAATCTGTTTAATCTGGCAGTAAATAAGAAAACAAATTGATTAAATAATATATAATAATAGAAACAGTTGCTCAATACCAGATATATTTTAATACACTCTCTCTTTATTTACTTATCTTTGGATTGTATGTTTTTCTGTTTAAAAAAATGCTTTGTAGGTGGGTTACAGATCAATTTCATACTGCGAGCCACCTTCTGCAAAAAACAGAAAAGACTGAATAGAAACCCAATTTCTTAGCGCATGTCGACTGTCTTTGGTTCTCGTCACACCCTGTTGCGACTCCCTTTTAAACACCACGAAAGCTTCTCCACAGGGAGCTACTCATGTAGAAAATTGGATAAACTAGAATGCAAATTGACAAAAGTGCTGCCCTGATTTTATTTGATTTAAGCCCTGTTTAAGCAGTGAGATGTGCGGCGTGTGTGTCATTTAGATGTCTCTTTTCAGGTCAAGAAGGGTGTTTTATTTCGACATACTCGGGAGGATGGCACCATTAACATCCTCACACAGTAAGACCGTGCTTCCTTCTTGTGGACATAGGAAATACATGAAAACGTTTACGAACTGATTCATTGGAGTTGTGCTTTACAGGATGTTTACAGCAATAAATGTATATGAGTCTAATAATAATAATAATAATAATAATACATTAACAAAACTTTTAAAAGAAATCCCAAAACCTCTCACAAACTCAAAACCGACCATGACAGTTCTCTACCTGTAAAAATATTTGAACATGTTATGATTTTTTATACCATCAGACAGTCGGGGCTAGTGTTGAGAAGCCGTTTCACCTTTTTTTAATCTCACTGTAGAGAAATTGATTGCCCTTCAGCAGAGGGCATAAGTGAGACAGCCCTCAGTGTATTTAAGTAAATGGTGCTAAAGTGAAAATTTTTTTTCTTTATGTAGACGAGAAAGGGACACACACTCCCCCCCCCCCAAATATAGTGTTTTTAATATGACTACAGTCATTAAATACAGTAACACTTGTGTCCTGAGGGAGATATTAATTATATTAATTGTATTTCTGAAAGTATTAAAAAATTTGTTGTTGTTGTTTTTTTAAAATAAATGTCAGTTTTGGCACACTACTACTTAAAATGTTCAACATCTTTATGTTATAACTATGCTAACTCATGAATGATGTTTTTTTTTTAATTCATCAGTTATTAACAAATATTTAATGGATCACAACATATCTGTTCATTTTCATTAAATTGTTATTATATGGACCACTTCACATTTAGGACAGTACCATTATGGCAAAGATATTATCTGTTAAACACAGAGAACACAGTTCTATTGTGACTATTGTAGCAATATGATATTTGCATCATGTTACAAATTGTGTGTTTCACAATCTATCCAAAGTTCAGATCTCTGTTCCGTAAAGCAACTCAGCGCAGATTTACATAGATAATTGTATTTCAAATAATTCAAATATTAGACTTTTTTTTAAAGAAGAAAACTTCATTGAATCTTCATGGCGACATCGATTAATTCAAAGTTTTACTTTCTTCCTGTAGTGTATTCCCCTTAAATTTGTATAAATCATATGGAGCACCTTCTTTTCATTTCCGCCTTCTTCCAGTTAAATCCTATAAGGTTGCAGTGAGTCTTCTACTTAAAACCAAATTAAACCTCCTCTCAGCTGAACAGTCACAGCTGTATTTGAAAGTTAATTGTTGGGACAAGATCAATGTTGCATGACTCATTAATGACTCCAGTCTGAGAGTATTAATGTTTCCGCGCTCTCAGTTCATCTTACCTGCAGTCTGTTTCCTCCTACACGCTGTTAAGCTGTTGTCTTACACATACAGTTCACACTTTTCTACTCGACTTTCTTGTGTATTGGATTTGAACGTTTAGAGAAGGTGCACGGTGCTGATGGAGATTTTTTTTCTCAGGACTGAGTGTTCCTCTGTAGCTGTTTAAGTCCATTTCAAATGCAGTGTACATGTTGAGAATAGCTTCAGGTTTCTTTCCTGATTGATTCTTATTGGGGGAAAAAATACTTCTAGTGTTATTAAATAAAAAAAGGATAAGTATTTGGGCATTATTTGTTTCATAGTAACATGAGTTCAATTAAATTATTTAGACAGCACAACCAGCCTGCTAGATGGTCAAATCAAGCCCACTTTGGAAAGTGTGAAAATTGCAGAGAGTTGCAAGCTGCTGTTTAATGTACTTTGTACCAGAAAGCACTGTGCTGGATACAGTTAGAGTCACATCATGAGAGAGGTTGCCCAAGCTGCTAATTTACAAAGACATCACTCACGGCCTGCCATACTATACTAAAGTAAAGCACTACAGAAGTGTTTGCATGTATATTTTTTTTGCACTGCTGCCTCACAGTAAGAAAGTCTCAGGTTTGCATCTATAAGCGAGCTTGGATATTTTACACTCTTGGGTCTAGATGATGTCAAAGACAGTAGATATCCCTACCATGGTCATTTAAGGCCGACAGCTCTGGCTGTACACATATAAACACCACCACCTGCTGTGCAAACATTCTGCTTATAAGGGGGAGCCAATCAGAAGGAAGCTAAAACAGCTTGGTTGAGAAAGAGGATGAACGGAGGGAATGCACTGCAGTAAAAAAAAACATGGATATGGTCTTTTATCCTGTCTCCCTCCCCTTATCCTGAACTGGTCATGGCAGATGGCTGCCCTGACCTGAGCCTGGTTCTGCCAATTGTTTCTTCCTGTTAAAAGGGAGTTTTCCCTTCCCACTGTCGCCGAGTGCTTGCTTATAGGCGCTCTTGTTAGTGTTTGGGTTTTCTCTGTATTATTGAAGGGTCTTTACCTTACAATTTAAAGCGCCCTGAGGCAACTGTTGTTGTGATTTGGTGCAAAATAAGTAAAACTGCACTGAATTCAATTGAATTGTTGTTAAAGGCTGTGAGGCAACCTTCCCCTACTCTTCATTAAGAACCCGTATCTGTTTTGTCTGGTTAAAAGCAACCCCTCAGTTTTGGCCCTTTACGTGCAAACATTGTGCCAAAAAGAACTGCAGAGGTGGCTTATAATTCTTTATGACTTCATCGCTAAGTGCGTCCTTTCAAATCACTCACAATCCTTTGACCTGTTCCTATATAATAATATTGATTTCTTCAGTTTTAATCATAACAGCCTTTTGTTTAAAACACACACTTTTTAAAAAGCCAATTTATCTCCCATTTCATGAAAACTGATGACTCTGTTAAGCTTTTAATCATAAGTAGTTAAGCCTATTAAGCAAAGTATTCAAGCCTTGTTAAGCCTTCAGAATGATTACACTTAACCATGAAATTTAATTGGGAATAGGTAGCCTTTTTTATTTTGGGAAATTCCCATACCCTGTTCCTACTGATCAGCTAAAGGGAACAACAAGCAGCCTTTATTTTTTGTCTGACATCACTGGTTAGCTCACAGCAGTCATCTCTTCATTACCACATTAATTGTTCTGCTACTATGAGAGAATCTGTCTTTATCTATCACTGGGATTGCATTGCTGGGCGTTTAGCTAAGAGTTTATGCAGTGAAAATTGAAAACTGTGATAAGAGCCAAAATCATTAGGTCTGTGGGTGTTCTCTACAGCTCATTGTGTTCATTGGCTCTTCTTTTGTCTTTCTGTCTGTCCTCCTCTCTCTCTCTGTCATTCAGTTTCTGTGTCACATACTGAGCTCTGTATCTGCTCTGTTTGTTGTGCTGTGGGTGTTCTTCCATTAAATTGCAGTTTGGCTTTGCAGTGTTTTGGCTTTACAGTGAAAAGCCACTCAGGTGCAGGGAGAACACGCAAACTTCACTCAGAAGGGCCCAATCCGGCCATTACTTTCCATCCCAGAACCCTCTGGCTGTGAACAACTGTGCTGCATCCATCCATCTGTCCATCCATCCATCCCTCCATTAGCAGCAGACTAAGCAGGGTATTACAGATGTTCTTCTCCCTAGCACCTATGGTTCATTGAGCTCATCAGCATCTGATGTTTAAGGAGCAGCTCAACACCAAGTTATCAGAGTAAACCAGTGTAACTCAGTGTAACTCAGTGAGACAGTGAATTGGCTCACTCTGAGTTATACTTAGTCATTACTTACTTGTGGCCATATCTGTCTTCCCATGTAACTGCCAAAGAAGGAGACCTTAAAACCTACCTGAAATTTGTACTCCCCTTTAAGGATTCTGTTTGGAAGCTCACCATCTAGCCTCACGAGCCAGCCCATTCTGCTACTCTCAATGGACTCCTTTCACAAGGACAAGCCAGTGCACCTCCTTCAATCTCATCTATCAGATCTCTGCAACAAGACTCCTGTGATTCTCATCATTCCTGTACAAAAACTTCTGTAAATAACCCTATTTAACCATTTCCCTGCCAGACTTGGGTCTTGCTTAAGAGTCCAGTTGCCTACTTTGGCCTTGACAGGGGCCAGGTGACACATATAACCTTTCAGCAAATTCTGGGTCTACCCCTGGTTCCCCCTTAGTTTTGGCATGCCTTGAAGGGATCCTCATTTTATGCCCCAACTTGCCCCTTTCAACATGAAGAAAAAGCAGCTCTGAGCTCTCTCTGCAAGTCTGAGCTTCTCATGGAAAAGTTCTAATGACCTTAAATACGTGCAAACTGAACTAAACATGCCATAGTTTTAAGGCAGGTTGCAGAACAAAGTGTGCACTGAAAGACCAGATGAGAATATCACTGTAAAAAAAAATAGCTAAAAACTATGATTTTGGCTCAATTTACTTGTTTTATAATCACTGGAAGTCAAATTTGCAAACCCACACCAAACTGTATTTTGTCCTTTAAATCCAATGTGAAAACTTTTTTTTTCAATGGTGCATAATGGGGTTATTTAAAAAGTACTATTTGCTGCACAAACTTAATCCATTTTGCTTGACATAGTTTGTCCAACTCCACTGCTGCTGGCCACAGACTCACTGTGGAGCCCAAAGCTCATTACAATGAGCAACTCCTTTTACGTCATCACAATGTAATGATAATCTTACCACCCATTTTTGGTCAATAGCAATGGCAAACTATAGAAACTGCAAAACTTGAAGTAATGAAATGTCACTGTGTCATTTCCAGCGGTCTTAAAAAAGAACATTTATCCAAATTTGGATAATAAAGATATAGATAGACAGTCACAATTTTTCCTCAAACCCTAAAATCACTACTTTGCAAGTGTTCACTGTCATTCTAATTTTACTGTGAAACCAACTTCGCGCTTACCTTTTATTGTTTGTCACACTGAAAGCTGTAATTGGAAACATTTTAGTTATTGTAGGCCGCAACATGTCATCTCAACGAGACAGGATTATTGTCCAAAGACATTTTTCAGCTGTGTTGGTGATTTATGTCTGACCGGGCTGACTTCTACAACCAGCCCCTGCCTCACACTAAGCACTTGGGAAAACCATTTCGTTGTTTGTGGTGAGGTAGACATGGATTTCATTTTTAATAAATCCAAGACCCGTGCAATTTTCTTTCATTTTCTACAGAATACTCTAGATTATACTCTAGATTTTTTGGTTATGAAACTGCTCTTTATTCCTTTGTATCTATTCTGCATTTTTTCCACTCCAGAAAGCCACTTGTCTAGTTTCATGGTTAAACAAACAACATCCAAAATCAGGACCAAACCACTAGTAGCTGATGTAATAGCCTCCACACTTCTGAGAATCTGGATTACTAAGTTTTGCCGTTGATGCTGGGTGATTGAGCCTGACTTGCAGAAGCAGTTGGTGAATCCAGAAGCTGTTGGATGGGATTCTTTGCTGATCGCTCACCTTCCTAAACAAACTTTATAACCATGACTTTGTGCAAATCCCTGTTCTCCAAATGGTTCCAACCTTGTTTAAATAAAACTATCACTATATAGTATAAAGTATTATATATATAGTATTAAGATATGTCTATATTGGAACTAAAGGATATGTAATGTTATCGGTGTAGGTAAAGGTATGGGTATTTGAGTTTGTGGTTAAAAAGTTCTCCAACTGAACTACTACACATGTATTCACTGAATCAGAGTTAATTTTGCTTTTTCCAGTGTAACATTCCTTCAGAGTCATTTACTTATGACTGCTGTTAACATCCATTTTAACAGCATAACCAACCATTTATAAAGTAATTACCTTATGAAGCTTAACAATAAAAAACTGGTTACAAATAAAAAATACTTTCAGAAATGTTAAATATTTTTAAATCATTAAGATTAACTAAAACTCTAGCCCCATGGTAGCTGGGATAGGCTCCAGCGCCCCCCGCAACCCTGAAGGGGAGGGCAAAAGAGAATGGAGGGATGGATGGATGGATGGATGGATGGATGGATGGATGGATGGATGGATGGATGGATGGATGGATGAGTAGGCCATGAGCTCTACAGAGGTTTGACACCCAAAAATAAATGAAGACATCAGTTTGTATACCACACCAGCATCAGTAATAGTCTTATCCTGGCGAGCCCTGTAGAAATGGTCTGCCTCTACCAGTAGCACCCACTGAAAAGTGGGACCACACCAACCCAATCTTTACCAGCCACTTTACTGGTCATACTCAATACCCCTTCTGCCCCTTCAGGCTTTCCCCCCCAAATGAAATGCAAAGTATAAGATCATGATGGATATTTCAGACTAATTGGAAAGGTGATGCTAGTGAGCAATCCAAAGGTACAGTAGCAGGAAAATTTGGAGCCGTTGAGAGATGCAAAAGGACACAAACATAATGTTATTATTACCAAAAGTTGACTCAGAAAGCAACAGTTTAAAAAGCTTTATTTACAGGTGTTTGGAATTTAACAACGCTGGAAATAGCAGCAGGGAATTGTGCAGGTAAGAGTCTGATTACAGGAACATGGCGGGGAATCACTGCCAGAAAAAACAAAACAAAAACAGGACTCAGACTCAGCGAGAGGTAAGTGCTTCAAAGTCAATATTAATTTCAGAATGAAGTGGAGCCAGTTATCTTGGTCAGCAGACAGCAGACACTGACTGGCTAAAAGAGTCCAGGGAGGAGGGGGTAGAGCAGTGAAGAGTGGCGCAGACAAGTAAGTTACAGGTGAGTATTCCTTAGGTAGCTGGTAGCCAACTTGTGATCACAGGTTGAAGTGTCTGTGGGGTTGCACTCAGGAATATCCACAGCAACGCAGGAATGACAAAAAGGAAACTTCACCCACCAGGAATCACTGGAAACAGACAAGAGCAAGGTGAAAACAAGGTGAAACAGGGCACAAAGCAAAAATGAGCTCTGAGCATGAGGGAGCCAATTACCACCATCGAAATGACAACAATCTGGAGAATGAAGGCACAAGCCGGTCTTTAAATGCTTCTCACTGATGAGATGATGAGAGACAGCAGTGATGGCTGAACCCTGGGAAACAGAGCAGGTGGGCCCAGCCAGAACAGCCATCCCATAACTTCACCTGAGAACAGCGAGAGAAAGAAAGCAAGGTAAAACACAAAAACCTCCAGATTGCCCGGGCCACCACACATAAAGGGCAGATCAGCTATAAGTTTTTAATTTTTATGGGCAGAGATGCATGCCCGCACATTCTGGTTATGTAGTGCATTCCTGTAGTGATCTGGAATGACAAGATTTAACAGTATTTACTAAATGAGTCTGCAGCAAATGCCAGAACAGTTTATCCCTGTTATCACTATCACTGTGACTGTTTTGATCATTAGTAACATGTTTAATCAGTCAAAAACTGTGAAATACTCTGGTTTGACTTTCTCAAATATTTGATTGTTGCCTTTTTCTGTTTTCTATCAACTTTTTTGTTGTTGTTGTTTTTAAGCTGCTGTTTAAAGAAAAAACAAGTAAGGATGATTAATTTGTAAAATTGGTGTTGGAAATAATTTTCTGATTAATCTCTAATAGAGAGACAGTTGTAGACACAATATGAAACAATTTTTCCATGGAAACAAACTATCAATATTCCAAAGAGCTTATTTGGAGGAAGAAGATTGACACTGGGAAGCGAGTCATTAACTGATAAACCTCCTCCTGTGAAACTATGCATATCATCTGAAATGCTTTTGTTTTAATCTCAGTTCCCTGGGTTGCCGCCTGCTGACAGTTCTGCTGTGTCACTTTCAAAAACCAGAGTGCTGACTTCATCTGTGATTTAAATCGGCTCTGCCTTAACCTCATTTGCTCCTTTAATGTTCAGTGCATTCTCTGTCTTACTGATTCATTTCCAAAGACCATTTTCATTTTCCGAGTTAGTTTCATTTTCCAAGTCCGTTGGTCCATTTTCAACCTCACTAATTACTTTGACATTAGTACGTTTGTCACCCAGCACACCCGGGATCATAATTTCAAATTAAAATGTCACAACGGTTCTTTTTCTGAGAGCAGTCAGCCTTACAACCGCTTCAGTTACTGGTTAATAAAGTGGAATGAATATCTGCAGTGGCTTCAGTTTTAAAGGAAGACTCAGCTCTGAAGCTCTGCCAAAACTGCACACCGCCATTTGTCAACACAATGGCCTTGGAGCACAGGGTTTCATTTTGCAGTTGATATCGTCACAGTTTTGTTCTTGTGATTGATCACTCTGGGAGCCAAGCTCAAGTCCACTTTGCTCCTTTTGGCTATAGCTTGAGGCTTCATGGATCAAGGATTGCTAGTTAAACTCCAGAGAGAGACCTGGAGACAAAGATCAATTCCTATTCAGAAAAGGTGGATTAGAAGAAAAAAAAATCAGAGACAGATACACTGACTTGATGCTGTGTTGTGTTTTCCTTTTGCAAAGTGAGATTTGAGATTTAAAAAAGACCTTTAAAGTATTTTATGTTAGTACAGTGAAACTTTTAGGTTAGAGCTGACAAGACCAGTAAGAAAATGCTGAAACTGTTTTTCGCTGAATGGACTTTTTATTGTGACAAAAAATGTTTTTTTCCTCCTTTGTCAGGTCATAAGATGACTGCGAGACCCACAAATTATTTCAAATGTTAATCTGGTTCCTGAAATCACTGAATCAACATCATAATAACGGTGATTTGGTAACAAAGCATTGCACTAAGTGGCTTTGATTACCCAGACCTAGTAATACTAACACAGGCCCTGATCAGACTGTATTTTTAAAAAAAATGGACGTAGATTCCACGTCTGAAATGTCAAGCCACTGTAGAAGTGCTTGTATTTATTGGTCACTAGGGGGCAGTCCCTGTGGTTACAAGAACTGCTGAATCTGTCACTGGTTGAAGTGTTGCACCAAAAACCTCGCAGTGATTGCTTTTGTTGCTAGCAGATTTCCACGGTTTCCTGTAGTTTTTCATGTTTTTCTGCAAATATTCGCTAACTACTAGCCCATCGGTAGTAAAACTTGAAAAATCAGAAATAAAGGAGAATCCCCTTAAAAGTAAAAGTTGTGTCTTTTGACTTTGAAAGTGAAACTTCTCCAGTTCCGGTTTGTGTCCAAACCATTCCGCTGCAAAATTCTTAATGGACTTTTAATGGATCATTTTGAAGTGGCTGCATCCATATTTTACTTACAATCTATAGTTGTGCCACACACCAAGCCATATTACTTATTACATATTACATAGCATGTAAAATTCCGTTAAAAATGCATCCAACAGCACAGACACAACAGTTCCAGTTTAGTAACGCTTTGGTTTAGTTACAAAAAAAAAAAACCGCAAAACAAACACTTATAGTCAGGTAGTTATAGAGACTGTTTTTGAACTAGGCAAAATAATAGTAATAGTAATACATTTATCATTTTAAGCAGATATGAAGCTCGAAGCCAGATCGTGTGTAGTCGTGTGGGTTTCTCTGTGGTTCACCTGTACAGCAGCTTGCTAATCAAGCAAACTGGTGTAACCTGATAACTTTGCACTGCGCTGTTCTAATCATATGTGTTCATTTCTAGCTACTGTACCTACCTAACCAACCAACCAAACAAACAAATAAACAGAAAACATGGAAGTGACTGTTTCTGTCTTTATTTTTTTTCCACAGCCTATCATTTCACCATTATGTAAGATAGCTACATGTAAAACATCAGACTCTTGTATAGTGCCACTTTTCATGTAATACAATATGCACAGGGCACACCGCTGCACAAATACATAAAACCAAATGTTTTCTAAACCAGTTTTGTACATTAAAAAAAAAAAAAAAAAAAAAATCCAATCC
>VUQG01006738.1:10668-24360 GCA_015106755.1 Etia nguti | reverse complement strand
TTTTATTGAGTGTGTGCATACATGTGCTTGTGTGTATTTGTCTGTTTGTGCTGCCTTCTCATGATGAGGAAGAGGAAAAATGTTATCTTGCTGAGGCAATGTTTCTCTAGCCTCAGACAGGCAGAGGATTGGAGGATTAAGGTGCATTGATTTCTCCAACCCCTGGGACATAGATTGAAATGTGAGCTCTAGTTCAGACCTCTGCTTGCCCGCTAGCTACCATCCCATCCATCCCCTGCCTCTTAATACTCAGTTTCCCCACTCCTGTTTTCCTCATAGCCACATCTCGAACAGTAACAAGTGTCTGCTTTGGCCTGATAGCTCAGCATGCTTGCTTCCCCACTGCTCAAAGAAACTCCTCTGATAATACACGTACACAAGCAGATCTTTTTTTTTTTTTTCTTAATGGCAGCTCAGGATGCAAAGAATATTTTTGGCTTTAATTAATTAAATTATTTATTTATTGGCTGTGGTAATGAGTAATACAGCTGTTTCTGTAATGCAAACACTGCACAAAATCTCTTTTTTTCATGCATTGACACTTTAATAGTACATTGAAGCTCAGATATATGTTTTTATGTCACCGTCTGTCTTTATCTTGTCTTCAATAGGAGATCACCAGCCTCCTGCCCTTCTCCAAAATCTCCCTGGATGACTTTTCTGACAACAAAGAGATCAGCAATGACCTCAACGCATATATCCAGTATCGTGTCAACGGCAGCAAAGACATCATGAACAATATTAGCCTGAATGGCAAGGCCGATCCTATCACAGTCGGCAAGCTAAGTAGCCACCTGATCTCCCGCAGCCAAGGGTCCTACCTGTATCTCAAACTCACTCTGGATCTGTTTGAAAGAGGCCACCTCGTGATCAAAAGTGCCAGTTACAAAGTCGTGCCTGTTTCACTGGCAGAACTGTACCAGTTGCAGTGTAACATGAAATTCATGACCAATTCAGCCTTTGAGCGCTCACTGCCGATCCTCAACGTATCGCTCGCCTCGCTGCACCCCTTGACTGACGAGCAGCTGTTCAACGCCATCAATGCGGGGTTCGTCCAGGGGGAGCTGCAATGGGAGGACTTTCAGCAACGCATGGAGCTGCTCTCGTGCTTTCTCATCAAACGGAGGGACAAGACGCGCATGTTTTGTCACCCTTCCTTCAGAGAGTGGCTGGTGTGGAGAGCTGATGGAGAGAGTACGGACTTCCTTTGTGACCCCAGGTCGGTTTTCTGCTAATGCAATAACTTTGCAGGTCTCAATTCGGAACGCAGGCTTCTGTAATGCATTTAGAGTTTGCGTATGTTTCTGTAATGCATTTAGAAAAGGTTCTTGAAATGCACAAATAAGCATGTAGGACAGTAAGAAAAATAAGGCTGATGCTGCAGAATAATATGATCGTTCTTAACTATAAATGTGTCTTGATGTGAATGAAGTTTTGCATCTCAGAGTGCTTCTGAATTAGTTGTTTTAGGTCTCTGACAGCTTTAATCATCCCTAAATTTGGTGTCCATCCTTTCGGTTGTCAGAGTTCTTACCCAAAATGTTTAAAGCAGTGTCCTGCTTATTTCCAGTCCTCAATTTTAATGCAGGATAGCAGAATTTAACATGGGATATGTCTGCAGACAAATTAGAGATTTCAGTCACTCACACTTCATAAATTGGCTCCGGATGTATTAGAAGCAGTAATTCTCTTTCCAGTGTTTTTCTTCACATATCTGTGCAGAGATAGGTCCATAATAAACACTGCAGACTGCAGCAAAGCCTCCGTTTGTAAATAAATGCCTTTAGTCAGCAGTTTGCATACGCAGCCCTGCAACATCATAGATCAGATTTCAAGGAGGCTGTTTCACTGCTTTGAGTCTTTTTCTCTCACATAATGACTCCATTGCATAACATTTTGAAATGTGAGAATGCAGCTGTGGAAGTGGAGCATGTTAGATTAATGTTCAAATCTTGCAACAATGCCATTCAGGCTTCACTGAATGTAATTTGAGATTTTGCAGACACATTAGAGTCCCTGAAGTCCTGTTTGTTGGTGTCAGCTTGTTGCATGTCAAACTCTTTTCTTTGTCATGGAAAAAATACACACGGCATGCAGAAAAAAGTGAGTGTGAAGTGATGTGATGATGTGAGCATTTACGGACACATCACAGCACTAAATTCATTAGCACAAGGCCTGGTTGCGACGTACAGCACTACACATTCAAAAGGTCATCTCTTACAAACAGAATGTACCTTTATACAGTGAAGCTGTTTGTTATACAGCAGCACCTCTGTAGACAAATCCTGTGCTCCTTTGGAGTTGTCGGGATTCGTCCGAGTTCAGATGCCTGACTGCAGACTTCACCCTCATATCAGAACACATCGATTCTCCTTCCACTGCCTCTCCCCGTTCTGAATTGTTCATGTGTGCTTGTACCGCATTATAATTGTCAAATTTCAAATAACAAGCCGCACCAGCATTGTTAGTGGATTACTCGCTCCCTCATCTGCTTGTTTGCGACCCACTAATTTGCGCTGCTGTTGGCAGCTTGCATTGGTCATTGGTAAAATGAACTGCTGCGTCTGTGCTCATGAATTTGTGCTTTGTTAGTAGATCACCCGCATAACTTTTGACTCCCAATCAGTGTTTTTTTTTTGTCTTGCAGCCTGTTTTAATAAATAGTGCTTTTTGTGTGTGTGTGTGGGGGGGGATACTGAGCTATGCATTTTGTAGATATTGCATGTTGCAATGCGAGACAGGCTTATCTCTTTCAGCAGTAGTTGCGGTGCTTACCTAATTGAAATGCTGGAGCCACACGCAAATTAGAGATTTCAGTCACTCACACTTCATAAATTGAATGATGTCACTTTTTTCCTCCCTGTTGCTCACCTCTGCTCACACAACGATGACTCCAAATGGACGAGAGCTGAGCTTCGTATTCTGGTCGTTCACAGCCTTCCAGCTCCATCATTAAAAAAACAAAGGCTTGTAGTCTGGCGCAGGAGATGCACAGAGAGACAAAAGCTTCCTGCACTGCCTCTCTGTTTGTGCCTGGGCACAACTAGAGAGGATTTTTATCCAGATCAAAGTGATTCGCAATCATGCATGCCTTTTTAATGAAGTTCTGCATTAATTAGTGCCTCAGTGACACTCTTCCCCCCTGTTGTTCAGAGGGTCATTGCCAAACATTTTTAGCTTATTCACACTAGCACCAGAACACAATAGTTCTCCATGACAATGCCAGGGTCCTCGTCATCAGCAGAATGAATCAGTACTTTCATGTTGTTTGAAGCAGAGGAACAATCATTCCTAGTGTTGACGACTGAGTATCCTATCTGTTCCCTTGTTTTCTAACCCAGGACCGGTCATGCTCTCATGGCTTTCATGTTATCCCGCCAAGAGGGGAAACTGAATCGGCAGCAGACAATGGAGCTGGGACACCACATACTCAAAGCACACATCTTCAAGGTATAGATGTGGAACCTACATGGTCTATGCATTCATCTTTATTTGAAATCCAACCCTTGCAGGAATTCTTGGTGTTCACTTTCTCTTGATTTATGCACTGTGACAATGGTTCACCAGAGGATAAGCCGTGGGATGTGGAGAGCAACATTGACAGCTTACGCCCCTCAGATTCGCTGGTTTTACATATGTGTGTTTGTGTATTTACTCATGCATTTATGCATCGGCGTGCGTGCAGGGTCTGAGCAAGAAGACAGGCGTGTCATCCAGTGTCCTTCAGGCTCTGTGGATAAGCTGCAGCACTGACGGCCTTTCTGCAGCCCTGGCCTCCCTGAGGAACCTCTACACACCTAATGTCAAGGTAAACCTTTGCTTCAGGTTTGCTCCTGCGCGTCTGTTGAATGCAGAACAATAGGCTTATTAGCTAATGATGAAAAAATCAGAAATACATTACTGATAACCCGAAATACCTAAATGCAACAGGTATAGGAAACCTTTAAACACTATTTTATTAGTTATGCTGTGTAGTATATGTATCCAATTTTCAGCATTTACATAACATTTTTATTACATTGGAGTAATATAATCATTTCCAAAAATATATACTGGTTAGGTCATTTTAAAGCAAATGCATCTCAGAAATAACTGCAACATTTTTTAGATATTTAGTTACACTTTTAATCCCCGACTGTTGCTCCACGCAGAGAATCTTTTATTATTAACCGCTGTCCTTTTATATCGTTAATGTGTCCAATTATAATTTGACAGGTAAATGTTAATAAGCTTCGCACACGCGCTAACTTCCTGTGTACTGCTTTTCAGTCGTGTTTCGAAGGGAGATAATCATTTGGCCTTTCCTGGAAAGGCTGTTCTGCCAGCTTGATGCATTCTGGCTTGAAGAAAAATTATCCCCTGTATTTCTTTGGTGTTAGTGTTATTGTTTCAGAGGGAGTTCCATCACCTGGTGTCTGTTTGTGAATTATTGTATAAATGTGTAGTATTAGTCAAACAGACATTTACAAAATGACCTTATTCTGTCCTCTGTGGGGGGTGGGGGGTAATTTATGCTACAGAGGATCCAGCAAATAACACACAATTTCATCTCCTGTCGTCAAACACTCATTTCACTCTTTGGCTCCGGTTATCTAGGCCTTTGTTATTGATTTACTCGTAATGAAAGCGTATAACACACTTCATAATTGCATTCGCTAGAATGTGGCCATTTCATTTGCCGTCTGAAAAATCTGAAGATGAGAATAAGAAGTTTGATCTCTGTATGAGCCATAAAATGAGTAATGGAAACAATTCTGCTGCTGCCTGAATCAGTCTGTTAAAATGGAGACTGGTCAAACATGGGTGGTAATTCACATTTTTAAGTGTATAATTTAGCCAATAAAGAGTAAAATAGTCAAACAGTCATCTCTTCTTAATTCAGATTTCTTTCACCTTTAAGTACATGCAATAAAAAATTCATTTCTTTGCAAATGCTTTCTGCATTTTTTCGCTTATATGATCAGGTAAGCCGTCTCCTGATGCTGGGAGGGGCAAACGTGAATTACCGCACAGAAGTCCTGAACAACGCACCGGTGCTTTGCGTCCAGTGCCACCTCGGTCACCAGGAAATTGTCTCGCTGCTGCTCGAGTTTGGCGCCAGCGTGGATGTTGTTTCAGAAAACGGTATGAGCCCCCTCTGCTTCTCAGCTGCTGCAGGACACTTGGGACAAGTCATGCTGCTCTGTAAAAAGGGGGCTAAGGTGAGGACTTTCATATTGTGACTACTTGACTACTCTACCGATGTAGTTTTCTTGTGGTCACAGACATTTGGTTTCATTTGGCCATCTTTCTGGATATCTGGCTTTTGCATACGGTACATTTACCACACAGGTTTTTCGCTGTTTCTGTTTATTGAAACCAAGAATCTTGTGTTTTTGCCAGGTTGATCATGTAGATAAGAGTGGCCAGTGTGCTCTGGTGCATGCTGCCCTACGAGGACACCTTGAGATTATCCAGTACCTGCTGGAGCTAGAATGGAGTGCTGAGGGGCAGCAGCAGGACTGCTCTCTGAAGAGCAAAGCTCTGCAGCAGGCTTTGATTGCAGCCTCGAGCATGGGGCACACACAGGTCTGACTGACACACATGCACATATTTTACCTGATCCATAGACACAAATGCCCTTTTTCTTTTGTACTGTTTCTCGCTACAAAAGAAATGTATCTGAAAGAAAACATGGGCATACAAAAAACATACGCTACTTTAAATTGCAATAATTTCCATTCCACACAGGATCCTGGTTTTTCCCGTTTTAATAGCGGGACAAACCCTTTCCTTTCCTGCATGTTTTCACAACAGCCTTCCACAAAGAATTTCTGATTATTATTTTTTTTTGAAGATCAGAAGGAACTATAGATATAAAAAAATAAAAATGAGCACAGAGTGTTCTCAGTGAATATGACTCAAAGCCAGAAGTGCTGTTCAGAACTGCATGTAGATTCACAGTCGATAACAGTGCAGCGCCTTCAGCTGCCCAGGTGAGACGTAGACTCAAGGTTTAGTTTGGCTCCCTCATTAGGTGGAATTGGCTCCCAAGGCCTGGATTAGAATAACATAACTGGGCCAAGTGAAGTCAACCTGCATGCAGAAAAGACCCTGTTAAAGTTAAACTATTTGACCCCCCCCCATTTTTGTTAATGTGCTTTAAGATTAGCATTTTGTATACTGTAACCTCTCGAAGGTTTGATTTTTTTTTCTACTGAAACAGCATGCCATTAATCTAGGTTTCTTTTTTGGCAGGTTGTGAGAGGCTTGCTGGCGTTGAATAATGAGCATGCTGTGCAAATTGATAGTCATGACACACTGTGGGGAGAGACAGGTATGTTCTCATCAATCTTTTTGCATTACACGGCTCTTTTGTACTATCACCAGCTGTTTTTGCATTCTGAACCACACTGCTGTAATTGAATGCTGCAGTGGAAAGTCCTGTATCTGTGCTCTCCACAGTAATGCTCTCTGTTTGATGCAGAGGTCGCTCAACCCAAATGTGGGTGCATTTTAATGGCTGTTGTAAGTCCTCCTGTGCTGTACTTTCTGGTAAAAGCATTACTTACTCTTGTCGTGTGGCTTTCTGCTTGGAATTCAGTCCACACAGTATTTCCTTTTTTTTTTTTTAGAAAAATTGTCCCACTGAATTTTAGGAACAGTATTCCCTCGGTGCTTTATGTTAAAACAACAGCTTCGACTCCACAGTTGGTTTTATATGCTGCTAGTCCCACTCGGATTTAGAATGAGTAGTAGTTTCTGTTTTGTTTTTCTTGAAAGGGTTATTTTGGACTTTTTAAAAGTTTGTCCTTCTCTCTGTGGGACAGTTTGTTTTCATTTGAAAGTGATTGAGGAGTCAAAGCAAAAAGCCATGTGGTGCTGCAGGAAATGGCATAAAGTCTGAAAAGCAGAAGGTGGCTGTCAGATTTAAGATGGGTTACTTGAAGGTTGTCTGACAGAAATGATACAGCAGACTGCAAGGCTACGTTGGCCGAGAAGCGTTCATGCATCATAATTTTTAGCCATTAAAGCGTTACTACTTTGTCTCTAATGCAGTATTTTAACGGTAACTCATTACTTTTGCTAAACTCTGTAATCACATTAGAGTGAGTACTTAATCATGTTATTACTTGTGTTCCATTAGTCTTCAATCTGAATAATGGCAGGGAAAAAAAATCTTTAAACACAATTTCATCACATGCACAACAACCACCTGACGCCATTTTTAAAATACGAGACAGAAACAAGGCAAAACAGACTGTCTTCAGTTTTTAAGTGTTGGACTTCGAATATCTATAATCTGTGATGGAGGAAGGGAAAGATTTTATGTACTACGTACGATTTATATCTTTATGTGACAGTGCATTTCAGGCAATGTCGCTGAGTAACTCAAAAGTCATGTCATGAGCAGTGTAACTAATTACTTTTTGTTCACAGATGAAAAGGACTTTAAATTGAAACTTCATTGTCTAAAAGTATATTTTCCGGAAATCCAAATGTTCATTACAGATGGTTAAAAACTACAGCTACGCTTTATTTTTCGTTGATCCTAAAAATACTTCTTATGCGTTATGTAAGGGTGAGACACATGTGGTGTTAGAGCTACAATATTCCTCACAATTATTAGTGCAGTTTGTGTTAAAACATTGGCCACATTTTTGTCATCATCATCATGAACATCTGCCCTGAGAGTCAAGTGTCCAGATAACATGTTTTTTTCCTATTAGACAACAGTATTAGATGTTGCTGCAGTCACAGTAGAATATGTATAAAGAAGAATTCTCTTTGTGTGTCTCTCAGTTCTAACCCAGCAGGATTTAGCATTCAAAGTTCGCTGCTTTAAGAATGTAGGTCAGCTTCTTAGTGGAGAGGTTGTCCAAAGTGTGGCTAACTGCTGCTTGTTCTCTGTTAAATGACTGCTCGACTTCAGATGATTTTGCAGTGCTGGCCTGGGACAAAGATCTTTCCCTCTGAAATATAGATTAGATCCGCTTGGAGCAAAGTAAAATCCAATAGTACATGTGGCTTTCCAGTATTTGACTCTCAGCTCATTTTAACAAAGTGGATGTTTAATCATTGCTATCACCTCACCTCTTCGTCCTAAAGTAATGACATAGTGGGTCACAGGTGGCAGTAGTCAGAGCTGTGGCTCCGCTGACCTGAAACACAGTGAGTCTTAACCCCTTGACATGACCTTGAATTAACATATTTTTGCGCCCACCTGGCACTCATTAAAAATGTGGTCATCTGTATTCAAGGGGATTAAATCAGTAAACAACAGTAAACACAATTATGACCACAATGTAGATTTGTCTCCACTCAGTCATGCTTGGGGGAAAAAAAATAAAATAAAAAAAGCTGGAATTTTGCTGCAGACATAAATTGAATATTTAGTGGTGGAGTGGCTGCACTGTAGAGGATTTGGGTAGAAATGACTAGATACAAACACCAGAAATTATTAGCGATGAAGCAATATTTGAAATCCCTTTTCTGCTATTCAGCTGCAGGTTTATTAATCCAATTGTTGTGCTCTGATGCAGAGAAGATCGAAAGCGGAAAAGAAAATTCAGAAATATCCCCTTGAAAACCAGCCTTTTGTCGTTGCCTCAGAAACGGTCCTCTCATAACGACATGTGAAATGTTATAGCGTGTTTAAAATTCATCGGAGTATTACATCTCACTGCAAATAGACCTGCTGTCTCTTGTGTTTAAATAGAAGAAGATTTGATTGTACATCTGTGCAAACTCTATCTTTTAAAGTCCCCTCTTAGGATGCAAAACACCTCCCTGTTAAGCAAAGAAAGGCAATTTACCTGCAAAGAGTCATTCTAGTTGTTGTAAGTAGGACTGGCTTATGGCAAAGAGCCACCGCATTGTTGTTTTGCATAAAAGCAATTTTTGTTACATATTTTGGTCTTTTTCTATAATCGCAAATGAAGTAGATACTACCGAGTACCTCTGTGTTCTTCTTAGCACCTGCTATCAAGTCAATAATATAGTTACATGTTCTTTATTTAAGTGATGATTCATATTTTCCAAATATTTTTCCCATATAGTGGATTCACTCTTAGTGTCAGAAATTCTTTGATAAAGAGCGTATTTTAACCGAAACCACATTCACGATCAAGTGCTTTGGTGCTTAAACCTTTCGAGACTTCACCTGAATATAGTTCAGCTCAATCACTAGATTCATTTAGGAAGTGATCCCCAGTTCCTTGGGTGAAAGTCTTGCGAGATCCTTGCGAGATGATGTTGACTTTATTTAAACACTTTTTTGTCTAGCACAAGCTTTAGTATTTCATGGTCTCAGTCCCTGAATTGCAAAGCTATGATCAACCAGGAGGATTCTTCACTTGCAATGCTGACCCCAGAGGAAGATGTTGTAGGAGCAAAACAACCAGGACAGTATCAGTTACCCAAGAATCAGGAAGTTCGGTTTAGTTAAAGAAATACTGCCAGGCATTAAGCTACAACATCAAGCTTGGTCTTCACGAAGAAATTGTAATCATTTATTTTCTCTAAATTATGAGTAAATTTCAATTATACTCACTCCCGTTTTGCCTTTAAAACTCCATGAATTCTTCACAGTATAGATTCAACAAGGCACTGAAAACATTCCTCAGAGTTTTGGGTCCACATTGACATGATAGCATCGACATGATAATAATCTCCCATTTGACCACATCTTAAAGGTGCTCTATTGGATTGGGATCTGATGACTCGGGAGGCCGTTTGAGTAAAGAGAATTCATTTTCATGTTCAAGAATTTGAGAATATTTGAGCTTTGTGACACAGCATGTCATCCTGCTGGAAGCAGCAATCAGAAGTTGGGTGCACTGTGATCATAAAGGGATGGCCAGCAGCAATACTCATGCTTGCTGTGTTGTTACTCATGTATGCTCAGTTGGCACTAAGGGGCCATTTTTACCAAGAAAGTATTCCTCTCACCATTACACCACCAGCAGCCTAAACTGTTCATACAAGAATGGATCCATGCTTGTTGGATCCATTCTTGTCCATTTGTCCAATTTTAGTGAGAATCTTGAACCTCGGTTCCCTGTTCTTAGCTTGATGCAGAAGTGCATCAGCAGTGTCCGGTTTGAACCTCAGCAGGTGATCTTGACCACATCTGTATGCCTAAATGGATTGAGCTCTTCTAGTTCTGAAACTATTACAGGCACAAGCATGGCCAAACTGAAATATCCCTTGCCATGGTTAGAAAGGCATTTGGCATTTTTTGAAAAAAAGAGTTCCAGCTTTTTTCTTTCTTTCTTTCTTTTTTATTTATCTGCAAAGCTTTGCTTAAAATGTCAGGTCATGACCTCTCTGTTGTTGGTGTGTCTTGAGCTCCACCAGCCTGGTTGCAGAATAGGGCTATTATACATTTACTTAGTCTATCAAAGTGATTTAAAGACACTTTGAAGGTGGCTTGTAGGTGGTCTGCACGAATAGGAAGAGGAGAGGTGAAATGCAGGAGAGCTGAGATGAATAGCTTTCAAAACACAAGATAAGCAAGGATATCTTTGTAAGTCGCACTAAAAGAATAGGAGTTAGAAAAGGAGCTCCTTATTCTGTGAGTAGGAATGTTGATAACCTTCTGTAGAAGCTGTTACTTTGAAGGTTCGAATAAATACCCTCATCAATATATGGAAAGGTCTCTGAGGATGAAGAACTTCTAAGAATAACATGTGAAAACATGAAGAGTACAGCTCTTGAGCTGTTGATTATATGTTCATTGTAGGCCAGTACCATCCCCACTCTGGCTAACGCCGCTCCCTTGAGAACAAGCGCAGCCTAAGTTTAGCTCCTTAGAGTCATTGTTCTGCTCTGTGCCGTGTGAGAGGATATCCATATTTTGAGCAGATGGAGGCTGGGATTGGTTGGCTATGATGACTGTTCATCCAGATGGATGATGTCAGAGAGACAAGAAGGCTTAGCGGCACCTTAAATCTTTGCGAGAGCAAAGCTGCTCCGATTCTTAACGTTGGATCCCTCTTTGTTTGGATAACCAGCACTCATTTTAAGACCAGTCCATCTGCTGACGAACTGTAAGCATCCAACACTTCAAGATTCTCTTTTCTTTACAAGCACCAATTAATACAGCATTTGAGTTCCTTTTCTTTAAAATTAATTGGCTAATTCCAGTTAATCTCGGTTTGAGGAAGATACAAAACGTAAACAAGAACGGGTATTTAACACAGTTGCTTGATTTTTCTTGTCTAATGTTTGTCTGCTGATGCATGAAATGACTGAATTCTCATCTCTTTGTACAAGGCCGGGGAAACTTGAGGCAGGAATTTAATGAGTTTAATAAGCATAAACATAATTATCTGATTTAAAGTCAATTAGTAGCACACTGCAGTTTACACTTCTCGGCTGCTCCTTCTTTTTCCAGAGATTCTGGAGTCACTGTTTCTATCTGAGCAGTACACAGTACTTCAAGGGTACTAAAGACATTGGATGGCTCTTTATTAGCAGCAAACAACACTGTGTACTGGACACATTTTGTTTGCTTTCAAAGTGTTTCTTGTACGATATATTAATAAGTAAATGTGTCTGACGAAGTGCCTATGTCTCCTTTCCTCACTTTAGCCTTGACGGCCGCAGCTGGCCGTGGAAAGATGGAGGTGTGCAGCTTTCTGTTGGAGCAGGGGGCGGTGGTGCAGCAGGTCAACAGGCGAGGGGTGTCTCCTCTCTTCTGCGCGGTCAGGCAAGGACACTGGCAGGTGAGAGTTTCTGAGCGGTTACAAATAACAACACTGCTTCCAACTACAGTTACACAATGGCATCTTTCTCCAACGTGTGGCATTTGATTGCATTATGTGTCCTGCCCTCACAGACTCCTACTTTGGTAAATAGCGCTGCGCGTGAGCTCTGTATAGCTGAACATTTTCTCGCCTGTGTGTTAGATTGCAGAGCTGCTGCTACAGAATGGTGCTGACATTAACATCAGTGACAAGCAGGGGAGGACCCTACTCATGGTGGCTGCTTGTGAGGGTCACCTGAGTACTGTGGAGTTTCTGCTTTCTAAAAGTGAGCTAAATCCACCAGTCAGTGCACCAAAGCAGCATATGCCAATTAGCTAGTTGTAATCAACAGTGTGTTCATATGAAACAACTGTTTTTCAACATTGGTCTCAAAGGTGCATCTTTAACGTCGATGGACAAGGAGGGACTGACGCCCCTGAGCTGGGCGTGTTTGAAAGGACATAAGAATGTGGTGCAGTTTTTGGTAGAGAAGGGTGCGGTCATCGACCACACGGACAAAAACGGACGAACTCCACTGGACCTCGCTGCCTTCTATGGAGACGCAGAGATTGTGAGTGAAATTGTTAAAAATTTACTGAAACACGCACACCCCATCCAATATCCTTAGAGACACACAAACACCACACGCCCCGATCTTTATTTAGTCCTAATTAACATTCCAGTAAGGTTATTGAACACATACTGCTGTGAGTTAGCTGCACTCTCGACTGTGGATGCATTTTTCATGTTTTCTTAACCATCTGTGGCCTCCTATAGGTCCAGTATTTGGTGGAAAGAGGAGCAGTGATAGAGCATGTGGACCACAGTGGGATGAGGCCTCTGGACCGGGCCATAGGTTGTAGGAACACGTCGGTGGTGGTGACTCTGTTGAAGAAAGGAGCAAAGCTGGGTAAGAACTCTTAAAAAATGCCTTGACTAAGGATAAAACTGCTAAAAAATTGTATTTTGTATATTTATAACCAACATGTCAAGTGGAGACTAGTGAGTGAGGGAAACCAGTACCAGTTTGTACAACAGCCTTTGGACAGCTTTACGCCTGTGGTTTCTAAAAAGTGCCTGCAGAGTACTGTCACATCTCAGTAAACGCAGAAAGACCGAGTATTTTGTTACGTTTCTGTGTCGAGTTTGTTTCTGCCCTGTTCTGTATCTCATGGTACTAAAAATACGATCAGACAAATTTTGTGGAATGTCGCGGAAAAACTGTTTCCATTCTTGATTTTCACTCACTGTGTTGCACGTGTGTGTGTGTGTGTGTGTGTGTGTACCCTAACTATAAAGAGTATGTCAGTCCCATTTCTCCCTGATGAGCTGCTTGGCTAATTTAAGAATGTGACTTATCACCCAAATGACATTCATAAAGCTACGTGTCTGCAGCTTATCTTCAGCGCACTCTGCTGTCTTAGAAAAAAAAAATAGAGCTGAACCTTTAAATTGTCCTCGGTGCAGTCAGCATGCATTTACTGATGAAAATGTGACATCATTTCAACTTAAGTGAGCTATAATTGTATATTGTCACACTGCACTTTGTAACAGATTTTCCTTTCGCTTCAAATAACAACCCTTCCTGTCGCATGACCTCTCTTCTCTTCGCTCTCTCTTCCTCCTGTTAACTGGCCTCAATAAACTTAAGGCTACAGAACGTCTCCTTATGATCGATCAGGTACAATCTTTAGGTAACTTTACCTTGTACCAATTTAAAGAGAATACGATGTCCATCTGTTCAAGCTGAAAACAGCACCGTGACTTGCCTTTTGCTTCCACAGGGAACGCTGCTTGGGCCATGGCTACTTCAAAGCCTGACATCCTCATCATCCTCCTTCAGAAACTGATGGAGGAAGGAAACCTGCTTTACAAGGTATCTGAAATAGAAACTGCTTCCGCTCGACAGTAAAGAAGATTTTCCTGTTTTATTGAAATGCTTAAAAAAAAAAAAAAACCAATC
>VUQG01006737.1:29310-39452 GCA_015106755.1 Etia nguti | reverse complement strand
TCTGTCTGTAGCAGTGTGCTGCTTGGTAACTTGGAGCTTACGTACAATTAGCATTCAGCACTCTTCGCAGGCTTGATGTAAGCAAGGGCACAAGTAGGGTGACAGGCTAATAGACTTGTTTGCATAAGTCTTTGTTTGCTCATGAAGTGGTGGGTTAAGCAGTACCAGCCTCAGCTTCTTTGCTGATTTTTTTTTTTTCTCTTTTTTAAACCAATCCATGTTTTATTTGTGATAGACTTCAGCTTTGTTGTGTGCTTTTTCCCTCGTTATATTGGCTGCTGGGTTAGCTATACAGAATATGACCGGGCATGATAGTAAGGAGCCGATTAGCAAGGTGTTCTTTTGGTTCCTGGAACTCTCAAGCAAGGAGGAGAAGGTGATAACTGTTTTGTCGGCATGACAGCTATGCTGAGATAAGCAGAGATCCTTCGCTGCTTGAGAAGGGAGAGCAAATGATAGAAAAGGGAAAATGAGGCTTATTCCTGTGCGCGAGTTGTTGCCTGTGGGGCGCGTTAGCGGCTTTACTGTGCTGGTTTCGAACATGACAGGTAGAAATATGAGGAACCAGGGAGTATACCAACATGTGCTCTGTAGAAGAATCTGGAAGACGTGTCTGTTTTGTGAGAATGTATAGAATGGAGGAAAGGACTTCACCAGCAGCCCGATCAAATCTATTGTGTAACTGCAGACAAAAAAAAAAGAAGCATCTATGTAGAACAAGTTTGAGTCTGCAGTGCAGAAACGTCTTATTAAGGATTCAGCTTTAAATCAAACTGTGAAAATCTCAGACATGTAAGACTGTGAACACTGACACGGGCCTTTCATCTTTTTTTGTTTATAAAAATACAATTTTACAGATCTGTTGGCTGCTGGTTAAAGTTCTCTCACAACTTGCTGCAAATTATATCATGCGTTTTCAGTGAGGGGTTGACATACTAGTGTAAGATTCATAATATTCATTCATAACAGCTTTAAAAAAAACTGTTGGCATCACAGATTTGCTGGGGACACAACAGTGGGCTAGTTTTCACATGTCAGCGTAGCTAATTAAAATTAAACTGAAAAACATTAAGGCCCTATCAGTATTTTGTTCTTGTAAGATGAAAAATTGAAGAACTGTTAAACAGTCTGGAATAATCAGCACAATAATCATTAACTAAACTGATGTCGACTGACCCATTTTTCCAAAACACAGCAGTATGTCAGCCTCTTCCAGGTTTGCATGCATTGCTGTAGCTTGTTTTTGTTTTAGCCTGTCCTTTCTCCCTCGACAACAGCGCCGCATCTTTTGACCTGACCTTCTGCTGTCATTACCGTCTGCTTAAAACTATGAAAATCAAATTTCATCTCCTGACTTTGGGAGCTCACCCTAACTTGAGCTTTTGGCTTTCTGATCTTAACGTTCTTCTCTTCGTACAACGTGGACTTCTTGAATCTTATCACTATGTAAGAAAAATTCCAAATGCTCCAAACTTCAAGGATTTTTCTTTTTCTTCAGATCGCTGTGAAAGACCAAGGTAGGAAATATGATACTAGGTAACAATTTTAAATTGCATATGAAACGGGTACTCCAGATCCAGAGATATTACAACATGGTTACATTGGACGCAGACGACTTGCAGTTGCAGACTGGCTTATTCAACAAAACCCATATAGACCCTGCTTGTTTGTCTTTTTGCACAGTGACAATAAGACTGGGATAAACAAGTGTTTGGGTTGCCTCGCCTTTTAACTCTAATAGAAAAAGTTTAAACGCATGTGATCAAAAGAAGAAATATGGCGAGCAAAAATAAATGACAGAGACCCCTCTTTATCTCGCAATAGGAAAAAGAGATATAGCGCACGCACAATCACAATGCGGTGTTACTGGCCACACAAACAGACTTAATAAAAAAGATATGTGATTGCCACTGCTTTTCATTCTCTGTGGGGAATAAAAAAATTGCATAATTATTTCAGTAATTATTTCTTGCGCTGTTGTTTGTAAAAGATCTTTCTTGGTGGCCATAGTAGACAAAGCTTAGAGGGTCCTTGGGTGAATAATCACTCTCTGCGTGTGCACTACACTCCTCTAACGCAACAAAGAAATACACATGCACAGTCACACACCTACAGCTTAATTCACTCGCACAATAACACAGTAAGAAACGTGATTCACGTGGTAAATATTTTTCAGTGGAGAAAGCTCGAGTCATTTCCGCAGTCCAGTCCCAGAGTCGTTTGTTTCACTCTAGGTGGAAAGGTTATCAGAATTATTGACACTGCAGTTATTATTTATGAATGCAGATTCACAGTTCACTGGAGAAGATATTACACACAGATAGAAGAGATTCCATAACAGCGATGTGTCGTACCAGATAAAGTGAGGCTATTTATCTCTATTGGATATTATTACCTGTTGGGCGTCAGCCAATCATATCCACTACCTGGGATGTGAGGAAGTGAAAACACAGAGAAAACACATTTAAAGTTAAATGTATTGTTTTTTTCTTTCATGTTTCATTAAATTATTATTGCTCAATAAAATTTGTGTATTTATTGAATACTTTTAATACTTTACTTTCCCAATTGAATGGGAGAATCGTGGAACCCGTGGTTCTCGTGGCGTTTTGGTGTCACGTTATCTGAAAGACGTCTCTTTATTTGTTTTGAAATTGCTCTGCTTTGAGGGTTTCCACTAGCAATTTAGGACAGGGTGAAGTTGGCATGTTCTCCCTGTGTCTGAGTGGGTTCTCTCTGGGTACACTGGCTTCCTCCCACAGGTTGAAGACATGCATGGGTTCTGGATAATTGGTCATTCAAAATTAGCCCCAAGGGTGAGTGGTTGTCTATGTCTGTGTCTGGCTGTCTTCTTGCCCTATGACAGCTGGCTCCACCCCCCTTTTATGTCCCTTGGATAAGAGGAAGAAAATAGATGGATGGTTTAGTACAATTGCCTGCTTGCTGAAGGTGTTTCCGTAAGTGGCACTGAAGCGAATTCATTTAGATTTAGCAGCTGACAATGATACTGATGTTATAGAAAACAAATGTGACGCTGTAGACATTTAATTCCCCCACCTCATCATCCCCACACCATCCCAGGTAAGGGGATGGTCTGTCACTCAGTCATGCCGGATACATTTTTTTTCTAGTTTGTGTGACGCAGTCCTTCTTAGTGGGTTGATGTGTTTGGATATCTGAAGTAATTGAAAGATTTAATCTTTGTAGAGCAGCTCTCATTCTGCTGAATAGTATTGTTTTTGCTTCTTCAGTGACCTTCAGTGGTCAGTTTAGTCTGGCTGGCCTACAGCACTGCACTTTGGAAAGGCAGTTGGGGGGGGGGCGGTTAATAAATGAAATATGGCTGAAGGGAACGATGAGGTACAAATGAAATTGGTCCTTGGCATTCCTCTACAGGCTGCACTCCAGCAGTGTTTTGTATCTCTCTTTTTCTACATCGCTCTTTTTTTTCTCGTGTTCTCATTAACAGTAGAAGCAGACTGGGTCTGCTGTAATGCTGAAAAACACATCACATTCATCTAGAAATGCAGGTTGTTTCCAGTACTGTAACACTATGTTTGTGCACGCGGATGCATTCGTGGAGCAGCAAATAATAAAAAAGCTCATACCCCTTCTTTCACACACGCATACACGCACATACACATACCAGAGAGCATTTGTTATTCCGCTGCAGCCTGCAGTGATTGACTGGTCTATTTGTCTCTGCATAGCGTATAAGTGGGCCACTTGGTATTCTGCCTTATTCATCTGGAACCAACTCAGACAGAGATGCTGTGTAAGAGCGTGTGGAACGAGGACTTTGTTTCTCTCTTGCTCTTTCATTTTTCTGTTTATGTGAGTGAGAGAACAACGGAGAGAAAACGAGACGGAGAGGGATGGAGAGGAAGATCCAGGGAGGAGATGCTCTGTTTGTGCAGTTCTTTGTGTGGCTATATGCACTGGCTGGGCATTAGCACAAAACTTGCATGTGTACAACGAATCCAGCTGCCAGTCCATAGTGCTGTCAGGCATACTAATCGAGCGCCGAGTGTCAGTGTGTTTGCATTGCTGCTGGTTTCAATCTGCCTCCTCTCTCGATTTATTTTTCTCCATTAACATTCCCGCACGCAGCATGAAAAAAAAAAAAACTCATCAGAATGCTTTTGTGGTACAAAAGATTGCCACTGAAATTGGACTCTCTATCTAGAGTCTTCGTGAACCCTGACCACAATCTGGCCTTTATTTTTGTTGTTGCTTTGCTTCTTTATAATTTGTAAAATACATGTTTGCATGTAAATTCTAGCAAACAACTATTTATTCCAACTTCTGTAATCATTGTTACATTTCTTTACACCTTCATCTGGACACTATCTATTTTTCAGCATGCATTTTTTCTGTAGCTTTTAATTTCTCAAGTCTCTTATTTACACCATATGAGTAAGTAAATAAGTTGACTTCAAGAATTCTAAAGGGATCAAATGCAGCTCGCTAAGTGTTGTGTTTCTTGCTTCAGCTAGCCTACTGTTAATGTTTGATGAGCTTGATAGGTTTAAACAAGCACTGGTCACGGCAAGTTCCTCTTGCCGTCTCTCTTTACCAAACTTTAATGAAAGGCGATCACTGAAATGCATTCGCTCTCCTCCGCTCCACCAACTCTACAGGTGATCGTTTGCTTGGTACTTCAGTCGAGAAGCAAACCAACAGCAAAAATAAAAAGCTGTAAAAAAAACGAAATAAAAAAACACCAATGACGGCTGCTGGTCTCCGGAGCAAGACAGAACCTGCCTCACTGTGTGTAATGCACTTGATTTAGGCTTAACATCGATTGTCATGCCACTTGTTGTGATGAAGGTCACACTACCTTCAGCATGGACAGCGTGTCCTCAACGCAGCATGGATCAGGACAGACTTAAGGGGAGGCTTTAGCCCTCTCACATTCTCATCACCAGCTAACTCAGTCCAAGCTCAGGAGGAATGAGTAGGCAGAGCGGCAAAATAGAGGGGGAAAAAAGTCTCCCAACAAACCTCCTGATCCAACAAGGGAAATCAGCAGTTTTTATCCAAGAAGACATCTAAAAGAAAGACATAAATGCCAACTGCCTTTCACGTGTGACTGTGTCTCACTTTTTTTTTTTTTTTGTTTGTTATATTCTCTGTAGCATTGCATTATCATTTAATGCTTGGATTTGGTATTCATTCCTCCCACCCCTTCTGTGACTACCATCTTCTCTCTGCACTGTTGGCCAGCCGGGCCCAAAGTGCCGCTGTTTGGACCTCGCGATTAACCGCCACCTCATTAAGCCAGAAACACAGTGTGAATCCTGAATAATTACTTTATTTTCTTTCTCTTTTGTGCCCATAAATACACAGACAGAGTCGCACAACAAGCTCCCTCTCCACTTTTCAGTAGTGGGCTGCTTTAAAAACTAGATGGAGAGAGACCAGGGAGGCTGCAGCTATCTTCCCATTTGCAGACACGGGGGGTGAAAGTATGGGCAGAGAAATGAAAGTATGGATAGAAAGCAGTGGAAAATAGAGTGTGAGTGAGTAATGAAATAGTGTTTGGACATGCAAAGGCTTTTTTGGCTTCTGCAAAAGAGGGCAGTGCTAAGCCCATTGGACTTTAGAAGTCACTATTTCAAGAGCTTGAAGGGGATTGGTTGAGGGTTGATGCCCACCCTTATGTGGCCTGTGGTGCATAAGACTTAGGTAGTGAGTGGAATGCTTGCACTATATTAATTGAAAATTTCAACGAGTTTGTAAATGTTTTAAGAACTCTGCACACGTGCAATACATGACAAAACTGGTAGCTCGCTGGGGAGGTAGATATTAAATGTTCCAATGGCAGTGGTTCTCATTTAATTCATCTGTTTAGCTGTGAGCACAGTTTTAAAAAACTGTTGTAGATTTTCTAAACCCTTTGTGCTAAGATCATTAACTTCAAGTTTCAGCAAACATTCTGTTCCTCATCTCTTTTCCCCAGAGTGTCTGTCTGTCTGTGAGCCTGGCAGCTTTGGCAGGTAGGCCAGACTTCTGCCTGTATCTCTGGGTAAAAATACCAGAAGCTTACTTCTGGTCTCAATAAGTTTTCTCTTTGTTTGCAGATTTTTTCACTCTATGGTTGGTTTTAATTAAAGATTGCATGGGATTTTAAAGTACAGTGTGCGGTAAAGGACACTTAATGAGGCTTTTAATTGCACTGAAATCACTCAGGCTAGAAATAAGAAAAATAAAGGTGAGAGGGATATTTGTGTGTGTGTGTGTGTGTGTGTCTGCATGAACAAGCTATAGAGAATTAAACACACAAAAATCTTTTTTTTTCTCGCTACTGATCATTTAACACGTGTAATATCTGTTACTTCCGTTGTTCACACTTTTGTAGTAGCTATCAAGTGCCAATATACTGAACCTGATTGAACTGAGTGGTACAGACACAACGCACATGTTCCTCCAATCAAACTGAAGTAAGCTTCACTTGGAGAAATGGTGTTCTCTTGTGATGTGCGTGAACGCTATCAGAGTTGTTAGGATCACACAGGTGCCAGTCACAGGCAGCTGCTAAAGGTCTTTATGCCATGTCACTTATTGAATCCCCTTTCAACTGTATTCTGACTTGTTTTGACCCATTGTCAGATAGGATGGAAATTTAATCTGTCAAAAGACCTTTATTTCTTTTTACGTACCATTCATTGTTCTCTGCTTTGGTTTCGGTTTATGCTTTTCAAACACATTTAAACATTTCAAGAAGTGTGAGTGATTAGTTTCTGGAGCATAGAATGTGTTTCTGCCTTTCTGTAAGTTAAAGAAATCAATGTTTGCACAGCAAACCTTTGGCCATGCAGAAGAGGCTCATCTCTGGAAGAAGATATCGTCTTCCCTGGCATGAATGACAGCTTCAGGACAAATAGATGCCCAATTTTCATCCGTCATCGGTAGTGCTGACTACCTGAAATAATAGCCAGTGCTTTAGGAGTGGCTCTGCATCCAAAATACTTGAAATATTGGATAACACTGGCAACATATTGGATTTGGTCGGAGGAAATGTTGCGATGCTAGGCAGTCTCTCTCTTGCTGCACACTCACACACATTGAAAACACATAAGATACTCAGCTGAGAATGTCAGTGTTTCCTGAGGGCATCCGCACAGAGGGAGACCTTTACTCAAGCTGACATAGCAGATCATCAGGACTGACGTGTACACACACGGATGCACACGCGTGCATACAAACGCACAACTTTCTTGTATTTATCCCAGTGGGGGTTGAGCTGTCGATAAGTTGAGCTGACAGTCTCCCCTTCACCTTGTCCTTCGTCTCCTTTCTCCTGTCCCTTTCCTCCACTTCTCTAGCTCCCTGCCCTTTATGCCCCGTACAACCACAATTACACTCTTTTTCCACTGCTGCTCCCCATAGGCTGGGGAAAATCCCATGTTGCTGGTAACGTGGATTAAGCTTTTAAAGCATGAGAAAGTTAAACATTAATACTAGGATGTTAGAGTAATTGTGGTCTTTCAAATCTATTCAACCCTGAAGACTTCATTCAGGGTAAAATATGAACAAAGTTTATGGGATATATACGTACATTTCACCTAGGCGACAAGTATGAATCACACAGACTTTTATCCTAAACCATTTAGAATTTGCCTTGTCCCCATACATTTTTAGAGATAAAGATTATTGTAATTAATTAAAACTGAATTTGTTCAACCTTGAGTTTTACTTCATTTGTCTGCGAAATCAAAAGAAGTAAAATCGGTTTTAGAAAAAGTAACGCAGGTTGAGGTTCTTGCTGGAAGACGGAATCATTAGGCAGTGCTCGTCTTTGAACTCTTTTGGTGTCCTTGAACAAGAATCCTTTATTTGCACACTCTCCAGAAATAACAATTGATTATGTGTTAGCAAGAGGCTTAAACTGGGTTTTGAAAACATGCGCTTCATTTGAAGCCAAGATTGAACTCCTCAGACATTGTTCCCTCCTCAGTGAAAAAAGGGAAATGAGACATCAAGTGCATGCATAATTGCAATAAGAGGAGCAGGAGGAACATGTGCAATGAATTCTGGTATTTGTTTAGCAGTTTTGTGTCGGGTTGACTGAAAATAATCACAGAAAATGACAAAAAGCACAAGAATCACATTTAGTTTTTAATCACATTCACATTCTGATGTATTCAGGGCATGTACACAATCAAGTGTGCTGTTCATGAACTGTATGTAAATGTCTACCTACTGTCAAATGTATCACAACGGAATTAGTGGAAATGGGCCGTATTGTTCCAGTAACTGTCTTGTTAACAGTAATGAGCTCTCAAGGACATGAGATATGTCTAAGTAGGTGTTTTCCTGTGCTTTCTCAGTACAAGAGTTGTAACCTGCAAGACGTGTACATATTGAGTGTACATGCTCTTACAGTGTATTCAAAGAAATCAAGAAAGTCATTGTAGCATAAACTCACTTCTACCTGAACACTGGTTTATATGTTTTGCACTCACATCTTCTCCTCTTTTTCAAAAACCAGTAATAGAATTGCTCAAGCAACACAGCCGAGTAGCCATTTTAAAACCGGCCCTTAATCTTTTGCCCAGTGAGCTGATAAATGATAGTGGCCACGGAGGATGATAAATCAGGAATATCCCTCACTGCCCTTCTGTTTCAGAAAAAACAGAACAAAAAAACTGTACTTTGATGCACATTATACTGTACAGCTTTACAGCTTTTGGAACCATATTATTAACCCCAGTGTGGAATTTTAGGTCACTTCATTGCTATTCGGTGCAAACATAAAAATTAAAAAGTATTTCAGCTTAATTTATTACTTCGTTCACAAACTACTTTTTCAAATCTCGAGCATATGTACGCCACAGTTTGTGCCCCATTTTCCCGACTCAAAGTGTTTGACTCAGTGGAGGTATGTGCACGTGGTGTGTGTGCTTGTATGTCCCTGTGTGTGTTTTAAGTAGGTACTATATTGAGATGTGCTGTATTGAGTCTCTCCACATTATCATACATGTTTCTTTTCAGCGTCTTTGATTTCTGTACTCTGACGGGTGACGTGGGGATGGGCCAAGTACAGATGAGAGCAAGCAAAAGATAGAGAGCATACGAAGATGTAGACGGAGACGCCTGCAGAGAGGGAGAGAGAGAGATGGCACTGGTTTCAAAGCCTCCCTTCCTTAGCTGTCGAGGGAAAGTTTGGCTTTCACAGTTGGAATGTATAATCAAGTCAGCCTGCTCTTTTCCTTCTAAAAGAAGTCCCCTAACAATCTGACACAAGAGAAAGTTTGTATTTTAAAATTTCAGTTCTATATTTCATGTTCAGTACTTAGCAGGCATTAATGCTGACTTTGTTAGGCACAGTTAATAGCTTTTTAAAATTTTTATTTTATCTGTTGCTTTTTTTTTTTTAGCAAATCCAGCTCAGTAAAGCATTTGTGTCCAAGCAGAGCCCCATACCTGCATCATGCCAAATTGATTAACACATTAATTCATCCCTTGACTCTATTTATCTTTGGATATTTATTGTTCAATGTAAAGTTGTATTTCCTGTTCAGGGATTTATTGTGTAAATTTCTATTGCACGTACTTAGGGTATAGTCACATCCAATTAGTGTTACAAGTCTGCTAATAGCACACATTTCTTCAGACTTTTGTCATTGTGTATGGTTACTGCACCCTATTCCACAGTTGTTAATTTATTTTGTATTATTATGATTTTTCAGTTTACCAGAATTTTTTATCGTCTGTATCTTTTGCGTTTCTTGACAAACAAATCAGAGCAGAGAAGGGCCAGGGATTGATTAAAGCCAGGCATATGAATATAACAAAGTAGACAAGCGTCCTTGAGCAAGGCAGAAACCCCATTAATAACCCCCAATGATGATAGACCGCTGCTCTCCGAATGCAGCCATTCTAACCCAAGTTGAAAGTGTATCGCTGTAAAGTAGATAATGCATGCATTTCAGCAAATCTGTTAGCGGCACTTCTAAGAGAATCAAGAAGAATTTTATTCCCCTTTTTGATGCTGCTGGAGGATTTGACCCGTCTCCATAAATCATCTTTTGGCTGTGCATTCAGCTTTCTCTCTCTCTGACTAGAAAAGTATTTGTCTTATGATTTCAAAAGGTTTTTTTTTTTTTTTTTTTTTTTTTTTTTTTCCGGCTAAAAAA
>VUQG01006733.1:37423-62456 GCA_015106755.1 Etia nguti | reverse complement strand
GGACTAGCTGGTATATAATGATGTGCTACGTGATCGCTAGCGACACAGCTATGTTAGTGTAACATTAGCACAGTGAAGCTGGAGGATGAATGCTAACTTTTTTCCACTCGATAAAAGTTAACGTGAGGGTTCCCGATGGTTAGGGACAAATCCAATTGCATGGCAGGATGCTGTAAACGGACCAAACTTCAGTCAGGAGAACAACTGAGATAATCCATCCACAATACGAGGTTAGTCATTAATATACTGCAACAACATGGGAATAGAGCAGCTGTGAGAGAATTCAACAATAATGAATCAATGGTACGGAAGTGAAGGAAGCAAGAAGAATGAGTTGAGTAAAGTTTGACTTATCTGACTGTTTTGTTTCGCTTAATGCGCCTTATAATCCGGTGTGCCTTATGTATGAGAACAGACCCATTCATCGACAGTGCGCCTTATAATCCGGTGCGCCTTATGTATGAGAACAGACCCATTCATCGACAGTGCGCCTTATAATCCGGTGTGCCTTATGGTCTGAAAAATACGGTAAATAAAATTCCATACATTTCTGTAAAAAATTCCATAAAAATTTCATTTAAAACATTTAAAACATTATCTAGTCATTTCTTTTTTTTAAATCACACATTTAATTAAATATTTAATCATGTCTTTAAACTGATTAATTTTGGCACTCGTGGCCCTCCACACTTTCCTGCATGAAGGGATTGAAGTAAAATTTGTGGCCGCTCATATAGTGAACACCAGGGGGCGGTAAAACCCAGCAGGGGGATTTAAAGCTGCTGAAAACGGTTAGAAGAAGAAGAAAGATCGGCTGTGGCGTCCACATGTTCGTGAGCTGTTTCTGTTTATTACACATGACATCTGATGTTAGAGGAATAAAACAAGAAGAGGAACAAAAAGAAATATAAAGCGACATGAAAGCCGCCTCTGTAGAGAGTTAAAGGTAAGATAAGAGGAAGAGTTTTAAGATGAGACACGCTGAGGTTTCACAGCATCTGACAAGGCTGTGCTAAAGGCTCCTGTGTGGGAAACGGTAACAGATTTCCACATTAATGTAAAATTTAACTGCTGTGGAAAATACTGTGTGTCAGCACTGCATCAGACTACCTCTGAAGATACGAGTTTACGATAAAACAACACTTCCAACACCATGTGCTGAGTGATAACTCTGTGTTTATTTATGTACAAAAGACAGTAGACTTTCTAAAATAAGTGTTTAGAGCTGTACTACTTGAAATTTGTCTTATTACTAAGTAATTACTAACAAATCCAATCCCGGAAGAATTTTAACTGTTCTAAATGTAAATAAAACACAGTGCAGTAATTTCCAGAGTTGAGTTACATAAACCCAGATTTAATTCAGCTTTGAACCCAGAGAACATATCAAATATTTAAACTGAAAAAATGTCCTTTTTAAATAAAACTATTATCTCATTTTGCCGCTGCTGGACTTTTTAGAGTGGATTTTCCTCCCATTCTTGTCTGATTCTAGCTGTTCAACAATCCTGGGTCTGCTTTGTCATCATTTATTTCATGATTTGCCAAATATTTTTATTTGGCGGAATGTGTGTACTGCAGGCAGGGCGTGCTGTTGTACAGATGTATTATTGCGGTTTAGCATTGTCTTTCTGAGATATGCAAGATCTTCTCTGAAAAACATTTCTGTGGCTCTTAAATGTGTATATACCTTTTAGCATTGATGGTGCCTTTCCAGATGTGCCAGCTGCTGGGAACTAATGCACTTCCACAGTTTCCTTAGTATTTTGGATGCACTATCCATGTTTTTCAAGAAGAAATTTCACTTTTCGATTCGTCTGACCACAGAACAGTTTTCCACTTTTCCTTAGTCCATTTTAAATGAGCTTTGGCTCAGAGAAGATGGCAGTGTTTCTGGATCATGTTCACATATGGTTTCTTTTTTGCATGATGGAGCTTTTGTGGATGAAATAGTGAACTGTGTTCACCGATAATAATTTCTGAAAGTGTTCCTGAGGCCATGCAGTGATTTCTATGGCAGAATCAGGTCTGTTTTTAATGCAGTGCTGCCTCAGGGCCTGAAGATCACAGTGTTGACCTTCAGCCTTGTCCCTTGTGCACAGATCCATCTGCAGATTCGTTGAATAGTTTGAAGATATTATGTCCTGTAGACGATGAGATATTCACAGTCCTTTCAATGTTATGCTGAGGAACGTTATTTTGAAATTGATCCAGAGTTAGTAGATGCAGTTTTTGCAGACTGATGATCATCTGAAACTCTGTCTCTCTAACATGCTTGTTTTATACCCAATAATATTACTGACCTGTTGCCAGTTAATCTAATTATTATTACAAAATATTAATCAGGTCGTCCTGCAGTTTCTTTTTATTACCACTTACTTTTCCTAGCTTTGGTGCTTCTTGCATCAAATTCAAAATTCTGGTTTATTATATGTATAATATGTTGGCTGTGTGATATGTTTTCTATGTTCTATTTTGAATAAATGTGGGTTTATTCCATTTGCAAATCATTGCCTTCTGTTTTTACAAGTTACAACTTTTTTGGAATCGGTGTTGCATATGGAAGCTTCTCAGGTGTAGAGATGCACCAGAGATGATTAATCAGTGAGGCTGGGCAGTACTAAATGTTTTGTTTTTTGAAGTTTCTCTGATGTAACGATTTAATGCTTTTTTGTGTGTGTGTGTGTGTGTGTGTGTGTCACACGTGACAGTAAACTGAGTATCAGAGGTACAGAGAGCTGTATGTGTGGCTAAGGTTATGTTTCTGTTGATCAGACACTGTTTGAAAATGCTGAGTGATTCTGAGGCTGCAGAGCTGCTTTCCTTCCTGACTCCCAGCACACGTCCAGATGTCAAAGGTCAGGCCACTGAGTACATCCTGGGACTGTCTGGAAACAGGTGGGAGGGTTATTTAAAGTGACTTCTGCCATAAATGTAGTAAATATATACGTACTTCCATCTTTTTACTTTCTTTTTTTCCCCTTTGTTTAATGTCAGGGATGGCTGCCGCTTTCTCCGCTCTAAACCTGACCTAATTGTTGCCCTGTTTGCCCTGACCTCTGACCCTTCCATTGCCATAGTGAAGGACTGCTACCACATCTTTATTAACCTGTCAGCCGACGAGACTCTTCATCAGGTAAAGGACTCGAGTGCAGCCCTTGAAATCTTTGTGTGTTCACTTTATTTCCTTTTCTAAAACAAACATGTAACAGCCGTTTGCTGGTTGTTGTGTGTCCCTCAGGTTTTGGTGAAAGATGTCAAAGTTCTCCCTGTGTTGTTTAAGAACCTTCTGGACCCTGAGTACCCGTTCTCCGATCAGATCTGCACCATCCTGTCAAATCTGACGCGACACGAGAAGACCTGCAAGACTTTATTCAAGGTGGGTCCAGTCAAGAGCGCTTCATTTTTCGGACTGAATTCATAATCCTTCTAACTGCTTTATACCTTTACTGTCATGTTAATCTCCACCTTGTAGATAATGAGAGACAAACTGTTTCTGTTTCAGGTGCTGCAGGAGGACGTCGGTATGGCGCAGCTGGTTCAGATCTTCTGTACCGAAGGTTACAATAAGAACGCTAAACTGCACTACCTGGGTCCTCTGCTGTCCAACCTGACACAGCTGCCTGAGGCCAGAAACTACTTGATGGACAAGGACAGGTGAATGATTTCACTGCTGGTCAAGAGCTCAGAGAGAGTGGGGGAGGCTGTATCCAACACAGCTTTTTCTGCGAATATTAGTCTTTTAGGTCACTGAAATATGACCCCTTGGAAAACAGTTGACTCTGCTGATATTTTTGTCTCCTCTTTCCTCCATCCTCCTGCCTGTGACACACAAATCGCTCTTGTTTGTATTGACATTCGACTGACTGGACTGGGACATATTGTTAAAATTACACTTTTGCTTCTGAACACGTCTCAGGCTGCTACTCATCAGTTTTATAAATTGATGGTCAGGAAAATGAGCTTAAATATCTGTACATTAAAAGAAAGGAGAACACTTTTTACCTGGTCATCAGGCATTAGTTGTAGTTCTCTTGCCTGCTTAAGATCCAGTTTTTTTGCCCATGAGCTAAAATGAGTTAGACACCCTGCTTTATGACAGTGACATGCTCTAGTTTTGGAGAACAAAGCAGGATAATCTGGTTTAAAAGAATAGGCGTGTATGTGTAGACAGGGACTCAGTTTTATTAAAATTGTCAGTACATTTTTCTACATGTCCAAATGTAAAATGAAATCGAGGAGAGCGTCAAGCACCTCCTGCATTGCCCCACAGGGGGACTAAATGTTTACAGAAGAGGCGGTGTTCTTAGCCGAGAATAACGGTGACCTGGGACAGGCTTTGCTTTCTGATTTGCACTTGCTATACCAACAACACCTTAGATCTTTGAGAGGAGCTTTCACATGCTGAGGCTCGTTGGAAGTTAAATTACTGGCAAAACGTGGTTTATGACTGGAGGAAGGCTGAGTACCATCCTACATGTCCATGTTCACATTAAATTCTCTTAAAATTACACACTGCCATGCTTTGACCCTGCAGCATGAACTAATGATTTTTGGGTGTGTTTCAGATGTGTAGTCCAGAGGTTGCTGCCCTTCACTCAGTACCAGGCATCCGTGGTGAGGAGAGGCGGAGTCATAGGCACCCTGCGCAACTGTTGCTTTGACTACGGTGAGACACACATTATTTAAGTTTAGGCTGAAGTCATAGTAGATAAAAAGAATTAATTGGAGCCCCAGCCACAGGTTCTTGCAGTGGAGGTTTAGATTTATGGTTTAGTGTTAGAGTTTAACCTCGGTGATGTCACCACCACAACACCAGATTTGTTGTACCTCAAACCTCTGTTCACTCTGCAGCTCATCACGAGTGGTTGCTAAGCAACGCTGTGGACATCCTGCCTTTCCTCCTGCTGCCGCTGGCCGGTCCAGAGGAGCTGACAGAGGAAGAAAACGAAGGTGTGTGTTTAGATCAGTGATATCAGTTTATATCAGTAATATTTCATTATTCAGTCTGATCTATTTCCTCATTGGCATAGAATTCCATTTTTAAATTAACACTGCATAAGAAAGCCACTCTGTCAAACTTGGCTGCATGTTCCCTTACTGTAAACACACAGTTTGCAGATTATTTTGACTCAGTTACACACACACTGCTGTATGAAGAACAATGATACAATTTTTAATTAAGTTTATTTATATAGTTTTTATTTAAACCTGGGATACAGAAAAAGGTAAAGATTTAAATAATAAATAATAAATTTAAACTTTCTGGGTAAATTATATAGAAAAAGAAGATACTGACATGCAGGGCAGTGATCCTCTCAACCTTTGGTTTAAAAAATGAAAAGTAATTGGAAAATTCAATGCTAGTTAATCCACTACTGAACATAGACTCTACCAAAAACATGACGTGTGCTAGATATGACTGTGATAAGATGTTTAATTAATTTAATAGCCAAAATGTAAAAAGCACTCACTGATGAAGCCGCTAATGTTGTTTATCTTGTAGCGGCACATATAAAGGTCCGATATTTGCTGGTGGTGTTGTTATAACCTGATTACTGGGTTCGAGCTTCTGCTGCAACTCAACACAGTGCTGACACACTGGTGCAAAATACCACACGGCAGCTTCAGAGGTGGTTTCTGGTCTGAAACCAGCTCCACACATGCCGACAAAAAAACTCTTTCCTTGTAAAAAGCTAACATCCAGATGGCTCTAAATAAATTGGAACAGTTCAACAGAAGTTCACCATGAAGCGCTCAGACTTGACTAAAATGATAATAAGTGGTTTTTAGGAGAGACAGAGGGACACTGAGAAGTTGTTGGAAGGATGACCCCAGAGACATGAAAGGTAAAGGTTTTATAGTTTCCACACCGTGAGTATGCTAGGGTCCACGGGATGTGAATTTTGTCTTTGTGTGGGCATTTGCTGTGTGCCTTCCTGTGAAGAGACATAACAATGCACCGTGTATCTTGAAGTGGACTTTAAAAAATAGCACTACTTAACCATGGTGTCTGCAACTTTCTGCATTCATAGCTGTGCATAATCCCTGGGTCGGTGAGGTTGTCATCATGGTTTAACCCCTCAAATATGATTAGAGTCTGGGAATAGATGGGCTAAGAGCCAAAGACAGCATCATATAATATTGAGAAAGAGGGACTGAGAGACTATTATTTTATTAAATCCATTTACTGCTGGTTGAGACTAACAGAACCCAATTTACGGTCCAGGCCTGCCTGTCGACCTGCAGTACCTCCCCGAGGACAAGAAGCGAGAGGAAGATCCCGACATCCGAAAGATGCTCCTGGAAACGCTCTTACTGGTACAAAACCACAAACATTCAGAAACAAACACACGCACACAGATTAGGTAATTACGTTTTCATGTCAAGCTCCTCACTGTTTGTCACCCTGTGTAGCTGACTGCAACTAAAGCCGGCCGGCAGACACTGAAAGAGAAGAACGTTTATCCAATCATGAGAGAGTTCCACCACTGGGAGAAGGACGCCCACGTTACCGCGGCCTGTGAGAAACTGGTCCAGGTAGGAAAGCTCCAGATGTTTGGTTATTGTCTAAACTGGAAAACTAACACCTGAGAGGCGCACTGTGAAGCAAGATTAATGGCTCAGTGGGCTTAAAGTTGGGGTATCCTGTGTCACAAAGGTGGCTCTCACCACGGTAACTTATGCTGAACACAAAACCCAGTTGGGAGCAGTTTATGATAAAATTTTTAGTTAAAAATGATCTGGAAGCAACATACTTTCACTGAGTGATATATTTATGGCATATTTTAAGTATAATGTTGATTCTCTGCTCGGGAAATATGTTTTATATATGCAGCTTATTAAGCCGTACCTAACTAAAACAACTGAATGTGTGTGTGTGTCACAGGAATTTGCATATATTAATGCAGAAAATGTATAATTGTTGTTGTTCGTGATTCTAATCTGCTGCTACTAAAGCACAGGACACACCAAGAATACCTGTCCAGTCAACACAACTGATCTGCTTTGATCTTTATTAGCCTGCCAGACGGTAACCTTTTGTCTCTTTTGCGAGAGTGTTGATTTTATTTATATTATTTATGTTCTTTATAGACTATTAATCTGTATTTTATCATCATCTGATTGGAGTAGGTGACACTCACAGGGATCATTTTGTGTGGAAGAATGAGCCGTGAATTCCCCTTTTTTAATTCAACATGCTCGGAGCCTGAAGTGGAAAAGCTGGGTTATGAATACAACTGTTAGTCACCGTCGTGATACATGTCAACCCTGGCTGTGTTGAACTTTGTACCCCTCAGAATAACTAAAAGTCAGTAAAAATGTAATAGTAAACATTTATTAATTATATTTTTGGAGTTATGAATAAAAACCAAACCTATTCTATTCTTGTTCCTGTGTTGTTTCAAAGCAGGAAGTCAATGATGTGCTTTTCTTTATTCCTGCCATTTAAGTAAAGGGGGGCCTCGAATGTAAAGATGTAACGCGACTGCATCTTAACTCCTCCAGGTGCTGATAGGAGAAGAGCCGGAGGAAGGCATGGAGAACCTGATGGAGGTAGAAATCCCTGAGGATGTGGAGGAGAAACTAAAGGAGGCCAATGGCAAAGAGCAGGACGAGCTAGAGAAAGAGGAGGAGAAGAGGAAACCAGAGGAAGGGGAAGACGAGAAAAAGAAGAAGAGTGATTCTGAGCAGACAGACAGAGAACAGGAGAGTGGACTGATAAAGTGAAATCTATTTTAGGTTTTTTGTCATTCAGATAGAAGCACTGCTTCAATGTGCCTGACTCAGATGTGACAGGAAAGAGATGCTGCGCTGTCACGTGGCGTCAGTGCCGAGGACAGTGGAAGAGCCAAAATAAAAAATTACTCTTTTACCGCATCGGTGATGAATTTCAAGCTTTTTTTGCTGATTAAACCACAAAGAACATGAGCTTGAATCTGATCCGATGACATTACAAGAATCTCTTTAAACAGCGACTCATTTTGTGTTTCATGTGTATTAAACTTGATTTATTTTCTTTCTGCTTTATAAAAAATAATGGGAGGATTGAAGAGAGTCCTCCAAGAAAGGAGAAGTGTTCAAATAAATGTACACCATCATAACTTTTACATTAAAGTGGCTGTTGGTTTTATTGCTAACACTTTGTAACATTTCTTACAACCACACAATGACATCAAACAAATTCATCAGTATTTATGAGAAAATTACAGACTTCGTTTGAAATGACCAGACTTTGAAACAAAGCTCAGTAGGTAGGACCTGGACAGCGAATTTGTTTATAAGGATGGGGTTCCTGTGGCCCCATCCATCCCCAAAGAACCACATGGGCCTGGCCTCTTGTGTGGCCAGCACCAGGAGGCAGGGCCAAAGCGACTTGGGCCATCATTGATTGGTCCGCGGTCAGAGGTGGAGGCCCTGGCAGTCCAATCCCGTGCTGCCTAAACTGGCAATTTAAATGCTTAAACAAAATGCTTTTATAGCTTTTATTTGCACATAAAGTTACATCATTAAAGTAAATGACAGTCTGTTGAAATGTGGCTGCTTGAGTTACTTCCTGTTGCAATACAAATCCAACATAACCTTTTTATTCTGTTTTTCTCTTTATTTATTTAAAAGAAGAAGCCTTTATAAAAAGATCTATTCATCCTCACTAGCTTGAGATGAACAGCCGTTTCCCTCAGAGGCTTTTCTTGTTTTAATGTTAATGAATGACCAGCAGAGGGTGTCAGAACATATACAGCTTCTGTCATTCCTCCACATTGACTTGGATCCAAAAAAACTAAAATCCCTCTGCCTGCTCACTTCTGCAGAAGTTTATATTTAACTTTAAAATAAACAGACAGAAATTTAAGCAATGTCAAACTTAAGACAGAAAAACACACTCAAAGTAAGAACCAGCAGAAGATGGATGGATGGGTGTAAAATCACGTCCTAACTCTTGTGTTTTGTAGCCTCTATCTATTTATTAGTCCGATATATTCGGTCTCTCGATGGTGAATCGGCTTCACGTGAAAACAGAAAGAGGATATAACTGCAGTAATTTCAATATTAACGGGAATCTGGTTGAGACGCATCAGATAAAAAAACAGGAAGAAAAACGGCATAAACTGTGTGTGAGTGTGCGTATACGCTGACCTTCTGTTTCTGTTAGGAGCAGTTTGGGTTAAAACCCTTTGAAGGCATCAGAGTGGCCCTCAGTAACATTTTGTGAAGCCTGAGAGATAAACCATCCCCAATTCATGTCACGCTACGTGTAAAGCAGCACAAAACAAGAACAAAGGGGCTGTTCTTTGCTGTAATCAACATCATAGCTAACAAACCCTTCTTAGTGTTAACACATGGAGCTGGCGTTAAGAAATGCCACCTCACTAACTGTTAAAAACTACAGGAAAATGACAGCCATACGCTGAACTAGAACATGCTTTAATGTGTGCTTTTTCACATATCGCCAGTTCATTAAAACTTTAATGGGAACATGTTTGACAGTCTCGAAATGACTTTTGCTTCAGTTTAGGGCCACAGACCAGGGAGCAGATTAATGTTTGTCAACAGAGATCCTGTGAATGTGTTGAAGTTAGAATGAGCGGAAATGTAACTGTTATACATTAATTATAAGATGCTCGCAAGGTTAAACAGTATGTGCCTGTGTGTGATCTGACCATGTGTTTCTTCTGTGTTAGTTTTTCCACCTTGACAAGCTCGAGGCCAAACAGCACATATATAACTGTCTCACACAGAAAGGAGTCATTTATTAACTCACAGAGAGAAGAAACATTCAGTAACCTCAGGGGGAAGTCACCCATCCTTCCTTTCTTAACCTTATGTTCAAAAAAAGAGAACAGAAACAAAAATCTGCCACTTCCTCAGTGCAGTCTTCAAAACATGACTGTGTCTCATGCTACAGTGATTATTTTTTATTTATTCAGGAAAAAAGTAAGAAAAGATTTCCAGAAACAACAAACACAAACAGATTGGATACTCAGAGCTTTCCATTTCACATGCTTCAAAAACACTTCAAACGAAGCCACCGCGTCGGAACAAAGGATAAAACCAACTAAATCCAGAACAATTATTATGACTGAACGTCAAAATCCAAATCTTTTGCAAAGTTTTCTGTTTGTCCCTCAGGATATATGTTATTCCTTCCAGTGTGAGGTTTCTTGTGATCTGCTTTAACCAGCGTATCTATTTATTTTACAATGAAATGCAGCTTTTTGGCATCTGGAAAAACTGAGATTCAATGTTTTTTCACCTTATTACAATGTTATTCCTATTTTGATAGGACAGCAGAGAGAAGATGGGAATCCTGGGAGAAAAAATGGGGTAAGACAGGCAGTAAATAGCCTCAGGGCAGATTCAAACCCAGCTCTCTGCAATATCTTTGAGGCATATGGATCATCTTCTTAACCCAAACTTCTCAAATCTCACAGTGACCTCTTCTTATTATGTTTCTAATCTTCCTGCACTGACTGACACAGTGAACTATTTAAACTGCCAGGAGTTACATACCATTTTCAAACGGGTGACTTGATTAACACAAATAGTTTTCTTTGGGGTGTGAAACACTCCGTCCAAATGCCTATAACTTTATCTTCCTGTCCTCAGGGACTACATCAGTTCCTACTCTGTTGATATCAGATGAACTATTTGTATCCTGAAACCAACATCCACCCCGGAGGAGTCGTGAGGTAAAGACCAAACCCAGCGAGTCCTTTCCCCTCATCTGGATGTTTTGTGTCACATCGGAGTAGAAATTAAGAACTTATCCTTAAAAAACATGATTTTTAGTTGGTGAATGAGTGTAATATAGCCTACCACTGTGAGGAGCTCTGCTGCTGAACTGGCCTGCAGGCTGAGACTAATGACACTGCTGTGTACTGTTTATGGTAGGCTGCTGCTGAATCGGGGAAGGGGGTCAGAGTTTCTGCCCATCTCCTCCTTCATTAAGGGAGAGTAGGTTTGGAAAAACACAAACAAGCTGGGGAGACCCCGAATTTTTTCTAATGGAAAATCCCATCCGTGGTGGTTTTTACTGTCATCATGATGACAAATATGATACGCAGGAATAAGGAACGTAACATTCTTTAGTTCTTTCTCTAACTCTGTAACACAGTCATTACTGGATAATAAAACATGCTGTGATTTAAAGTGTGACTGAAGGTCCTTAATTCTAATGTCTTTTTATAAGTGATTTTAATGTTTGACTTTTAATATGTTACATGGGTATGTGTTTACTTTACATGTGTTTGTCTATTAATCATGCTCACATGTCTCTGAATGTTTGGTGTTGTTGATTAATTTAATTTATGCCATCAACCTGCCAGTGACGACAGATGAAAATTAGCCTGTGCGGCTAAATCTGGCATATTTACACAATGATTTAAAGCGCTCATGTTAATTAATGATGAATATGCATTTTCCCTTTTAAATAGGATGGTGAGAATCATCCTAGCAAACCTAAACATGGATTCTAAAGTGTATTTGAGTTAGATGAGTTAAAAATGCTGAGAGGAAAATATGCAACCTGAAAAACCCTGCAGAATAAATTAGTCATCAAAGGACAAATATATTTTACACTTTATTTGATTGAAATTTCATCATATAAACATAAACACAACAAAACTTTAAGAATAGTGAGATTGCTTTCTTTGCACTGAATGGGAAAGCTTATAATTTTTTCCCCTTTTGGCATAATGTCCAATAAAAGATTCATAAATGGAAGCTGAAGTTTGTTTTATAGTCGTATGCATTTGCGCACATTCCCATAATCCATTTTCCTAAAACTGTAACTAATAAAACTGATGTTTTAGCTGTTTTTCTGTCTGATAACCATTGTTCATCTCTTTTTGAGTCACAATTTCAGTGAGACGCATTCACCATTGTAAACTAGAGGGCCAACCAAAATGTGGGACATTATCTGTGCGGTAACAAACAGTGAAGTCCTAGTCACGTTATCGTCATACCCCACGGATGTATTTAGTCCATTTTGTGTCTTTATTAATAAAATAATACTAATAGACTTTAGCTTCACAAACAAGCTGTTATTTAAAAAGAGGTTCACAGACAAAACAATTTAGCTCAAATCCGTTTTAAAGCTTCAGAGAACAAGCAGGGCCATGTGTTTTCATCATAAACTCCGTGTGGCCTGCCTTCCACGACACACCCAGCATTTCTCATTTCAGTTGTCACCGAATCTGACCGTTAAAAAACTTTTTAAAAGTCGTGTCTGTCCTCCATTAAAACACGTCAATTCACAGGTATCTTCACTCACTGCAACCAAACGTTACTCCACAAATGTTGCCATCATACACGCACCACTGCGCATACCTCGGTTTAGCAGCAGAGTGGCGCTCCTTCCGTCCACACTGAGCGCGAGCTGTCGTTGGCCATCGTGAAAGTGGGCGGCTCCGCCAGCACCAGTCAGCCAATGACAGGCTTCTTTTTCACTTCCACGTGCTTGTTGTACTCTGGGAGCACGTGGATGTAGTACGTGCCAGACGTGTCCCTAAGTGCTCGTTAGTGCTTTTGTTGTTGTTGTGCTCGTCAGCTGGGACGTGACACCCTTTCATCACAGTTGGACATTAGCTGGGCATTGTCACTGCGCGCAGGTCTCAGAGTTACCTTATGTTTATAATATATTTTACATGCGGAATCTGATAAGCGATCGCAAAATCTCTGATTTTGCATGTTTTAGTACGAACAGCCGGCTGTTTCTGTCCTCTTAGCTGCTGCAGCATCTTTATCTGTCCGCAGGCCTAAAGCGAATTAAGGGTGACTGGGTCACGTTTTTTGCTATTAATTGAAGAAATTAGGCCAACACATCACGGATGTCTAAAACAGCAACCCAGTTGGGATTTCTCTGGCGACCTTTTGTAAATATTAATTGGATTTAACAACTAAAATGTGTGATTTGGGGGTGGTTTTTTTAAAGTATCTGTGTTACTTCGTTGTGCATTCTCTTAGTGCAAATGAGTGCAATGTGCTTATTTTTAAACACTAAATACTTAAAATAAAACTAACAGCTCGACATCACTGACACCTAGCTACACATGGATTTGAGCTTTTTCAAAATAAAAAATACGGTTTGCCACTTTGCATTTATTTTGGTATTTACTTGGCATTTGGGCTTACTGACTCCTACCTTAACTAACATAAGACATTTTGACATCAACCTTCCAGTTACTGGACACCCCTGTGTTACACTCTGATATATGGCCGCCCACTTAGTACTGTGTGGGACATAAGTCTGGTCCTGAATTTGGATTTTGCCTTAAACTAGAATTATTATTATTATTTAAAAAAAAAAAATATTTTCTCATATTTAATTTTGCAGACGTTATTTTGGGGTTTTCTGTTTGGAGAAGAAGTTTAGATTTCCCAGCTAGGATGTTCAGCTTGTATCTCTACCACTCGTCATTGATCACAGTATTATTATCTTATAATAATTTTAGACACTCTGCTCTTCAGAGGGGAGCTGTGTGTTGTTACAGGTTCTTCATGAAGCTCTTGAAAATCCTTAAAGGTCCAACCAGCAGGAGGTGCTGTGTCCTTTATCTGCTGAAACAAGCCACATCCACATACCAAGGTTCATTTAGAAAATGGATGAAATAACAACACAGCAGCACAGCAACCAGCCAATCAGCACCAATTTTTTTCACTACCACAGAATCTCCCTTCTCTTCCTGTCTATCCAACATTGATCTTACTCTCTCAGTTCAATCTGTGTGTTTGTGTTACTCACGCTGGGGAGATAAAAAGCACATCCCCACAAAATGAATCATTAGTTTTAACTGTGAATATTAGGCTTAAGGTGGTTAGACTCAAAGAAATTAACATAATTCAGTTTGAAATGACTGGGACAACTTTGTGTGCGCGTTTGTGTCTGTGAGTTTGACAGGATTGTCAGTCCTGTGACACATTCACCATAGGCTAAAGAGAAGAAGCTTGAGCTCATGCTTCCAGAATAACAACTCACCCCTCCTCCCTCTTGCTCTCCTTCATCTGAGCTCTTCTGTGTGAGTGTGTTTGTACTTGCACAGCTATCTGTGTGAGGACCAAGCTGAGGTTTTAGGCTACGGGAGCCAGGACATTTTGAAAAGCAAAGACATACCAGTAAGGGTTTGGCATTTAGTTAGGAGGGTGAGGTTACGTAGCATGAAGACTGGAACAAGGAGGAGCAGGTAGCCCAACTCTCTCCAAAGTAAAATGAACACTTGAAGACATATCATCTACACATTTGTTTCATCTTTACACATGCACAAATGTAGCAACAGTTGGTTTCAGGGAAGTAACTGTGCAGTGGTACTGTTTAAATCAGTGTACAATGTTTCCCTAGAGCACCTCCTCTGTGGCAACCTCACAATGAGACTTCAAGCAGTTGCAGTAAATTTGTAACTCCCTGTAAAACCGCAATGCTGTTTTGAAATCTCTTGTTTATACACACAATTAACCCATGAATACCAGCAGTAAAACCTCTCAGTGCACCAAAATGAGATATATACAACATATCTTTTTTGTTGAACTCAAGGCCTGGGGGTCAAATCTCACCTTGCTCAAGATTTAAATTCAATTCTGCAATGTAATTTGGGATTTGGAGGATTTTATGTGTATTTAGAAAAAATTCTGGGGTTTTCTGTGTGAATGTCCGTGGCTTAGTTATGTGATACTCATGTATCCCTGTTTTTACATTCAGTTATCAGCTTTTTTTTAAACATTTCAAGTCAGCACAACCCTACTGACGACAGCTCGTCACTTTGATCAACACCACAGTGAAAAATCACCATTTATAAGTGCAATGATAGCAGTTTTATCTGACTTTTTAATCTGGATTAACCTCTTAACATTCACCAGGTCGCTGGAAACATTTTAGGATTAGTGTTGGATTGGTTGTTGTTTGTTTAAAGCCATCTGTGAAATAGACACATTTTCAGAAACTAGGAGATGTGACCTTTCAAAGGAAGTCTCATTTGGGTGCTCCAAACATGGGTGGAGTCTAACCATCTAAACTCTAACCCTAGATGGGCTGCCGGTGACCATTTGACAATTATAGAGGTTAATGCTTAACAATAACTTTTCCGACCTCTTGGTCATTCTGCATAGATAATTTATATCAGTATGCATACTGTATTATTTCAGTTCATATCAAGTCAGTTTTATTTATATATCACCTCTGAAAAAAAGGTGAGTGAAGAAGAAGTGTTATGTAAGAAGCTCCAAGCAGCCTAAACCTATTGCAGCATAACTAAGGGGGGATTCAGGGTCACCTGATCCAGCCCTAACTATAAGCTTTATAAAAAAGGAAAGTTTTAAACCTAATCTTAAAAGTAACGGGGGTGTCTGTCTTCTGGGAGCTGGTTCCACAGAAGAGGAGCTGAAGGCTCTGCCTCCTGTTCAACATTTAAACATCCTAGGAATGGGAAGTAAGCCTGCAGACTGAGAGCGAAGTGCTCTATTGGGGTGATACGGTACTATAAGGTCGTTAAGATACGATGGGGCCTGATTATTTAACACCTTATATGTGAGGATAAGGATTTTAAATCCGATTACAACCATATTAATCAAAACTTTACTACTATTATTCAGACATTTACTTTTGCGCACGATGCTTATGCACATTCAGCAGGTCATGCACCAAAAATTTCCCTTTCAGCTGTCTGAGTTGTTGAAACTTGATTTGGCATTCACGTGAATTATCTTGTTTGGGAATTCCTTTTGTTCCAGTTATTCCAGCCACCCAAGGAAAGCACCATTCCTTGAGTCAACATTTTCATGACTGTTTTCATGAATATATAACTTTTCTCACAGTATATACCATTTCACTTTGCAGTTCAAACTTGGAAACTAAAGCTTCTCCTTAAAAACACAAACTCACAGCCTCGCTGCTAGTTTGACATTACTGTCAGGCAGTGTGTTTTTCTGTGTGCCGATTGGCTCTTGTGTGTGCACTCAGCAGGAAAGTCTCCACCTCCACAGCAGACAGCTGTACTTTTCCACTCCAAACTGAGGTTAACATCCAGTTCCATCCACTCCTCCTTCTTCTCCTCCCTCCTGAGATCCATCTATTCATAATACATCCATCTATTCACATACACCCCCTCCTCATCCGCCCCCTACACACAAACACACACACATATACTGATCCAGTGGAGGTTTCTTCCAGGGCATTTGGTATAAAACACAACCACAATGACTGAGGTTATTTTCTGATTGGTTAAAAGTTTTGGTGGAGGAAAAAAAAAGACAGCTCGCTTTATTTTTCTGGCAGAGGTTGTGAAACGTGACAGTGATTTCATCTTCAGCTTTAGTATCAGTTTAAACCCCAGAGAAAAAAACCTACAAAGATCACATTTTCCATCTGGATTTACCCTTTACCCTGTTTTTTCAGACAGTTTCAAACAGCATTAGAGATCTTTGTTTTCCCTAATAGAGTGGTTTTAAATGTTGGCTATCAATCTTAGATTATAAGGAGCTGAGAAAGCTGGACAAGAGTTAAACAACACCAAAGAAGTCCCAAAGAATAAACACGTCCTGTTGTATTACTGCAGGTTTTAGACTGTGTGTGAGTATACCTGAAAGCATGGTTGTGATAACATGGTGCCTTTTATAACAAGAGACTTATAATTATTATTAGTTTTGTTTTTTAAAGTTAATAGCAGAGTGAGAGAAAGGAAACAAAAGAAAGTGAGAACACGGTGTATGCTTTTTTTTTTTTATTAGCCTTTCTGTCCATGCAGTCAGAGGTGTCTCCAGGATTTTTTTCAATGGGATGACATCAGGGAAACAATGACAAGGAGCTACCCCACATACAGCTTAGGAAGCAAGTGCAGAAGACATTAACTAAGTAAAGTATTTAGACCCTTCACTTACTGAAAGTCAGACATTTTGGCATCAAAAAGTTCTGGATGCACATAAAGTAAGTAAGTAGTCATTATACAGACACACATGAAGTACATTAATATCCTATTAGATCCTAATTATTGATTCATTACTATCAATTTCATGTTACAGCTGGAGATGACTTTAATCACTTTTACACTGCTGAGTAGCTTTATTAAAGTAACTAAAGCTTTAAAAATATGAAGTATGAAGTACAAAGTACAATATTTGGATCCAGAACACAGTGGAGAAGCAGGATAAAGTAGAATAGCATACAAAGACTTAAATAAAGGACACTGAAAACACTATTTTAACTTCCCTGGTTCTACTCATGGCTTTAAGAGAAAATTGATATTTTGGGGAAAGAAGTTGGGAAAATACTGTGTTATCATGATCAAAAAAGTGAAAAGGTGAATCAGTCAATCAAAATCTAAATTTTATACAAGAAGCATAAAACAGGACTCTAGTCCAAAGGCCCACCTGGGGAGCCAGTTATATTTTGGTGGGGCTGCTGGCACCCAGTGCTCTTCATCTGGACTCTACAGCACCTGTTATAAGAAGTTGAAGCCTTTGACTTTGATACTTAATCATCATACTAACAGCTCCTGACAACTGACACATTCAGCAGTCAGATCCCCCCTTTCTAGCTGTAATCTCTGAAGGTGTTTGCATTCTTACAGTTGTCAACAGGAAATGGCAGTCAAATATCTAAAAGAAAAATTTTAGGGCATTTTGCTTCAGTGATTACAGTGCCAATCCCGGATGCCAAGCAAGAGCTCAAACTGAAGTTTGAGGCACCCTCAGTGCCTGTAAATTAGAGCTCCACTGAATGTTTAACCAGGTGTCAGAACCTGAGAAACTTGATTTTGGATATATCATGATCTGTTTTAAAGTATGAATCATACTGTATATACACCTCCCAAGTACTTCAAAGAGAACATCTATGTAATCCAACAGCTTTGTCATAAACTCTATTTTAATTAAAGTGTCAAAGTTCAGCTGTATAGTAGGAAGGGAGTGGATTCAAGGGGAGACCTCTGGAGGCAAAGGGTAAACTCAACAGGTAATCCTTATTGCTGATACTTGTAAGCTCAAAAATCCCAAAGTCAAAAACTTAGGTAAGGAAGGAGCCAGGAACTTGGAAATGATAGAAGAAACACAGAACACACAGGACAAAGAAGCAAACAGCATGAAGGGACAGCACGACAAAGGAGGAAAACTGAGGACTTAAATACACACATGAGGTAATAAGGGCAGAGTGGAGACACCTGGGGAAACACAGCTGAACAGAATCTAACTAATATGACAAGGGGATGCAAAATGGACTATAATGCACACGCAACGAGGGACTATCAAAATAAAACAGGAAACATAAGACTAAGACAGAGGAAAAAAATACAACCTTGACACAGACAAAATGGTAAGAAAACATGGAGACATGACTGAATGGGGAGACTAGACAACCACGGAGACCAGACTGACACGGGGACACGACTGGGGAAATAGACAGCAATCACAAAAGTGAACTAACAAACCCATAATCAACAAAAGCTAGGCAAGGGGCCAAGACACAAAATAACAAATGGTTGAGGTGAAAGATGGCGTCCACTCCATTAATGTACTCAAGAGGCAATAAAATGCAGTAAAGCCATTACTTTATACACTTCATATATTTAGTATATATGTTTAGACAGGTGATTGTTCATTGTCATTGTTCATGCACTGACATGTTGTGGTATGTTTACCTCTAAATCCTTATGGTTCAATTAAAAACTACGTCCATGTGACCCGACCTGACCTGGCTCCAGTACTTAAGATGTCACACTATTTGTGGTGCAATCAATAAATATAACTGGAGCCTTGCAGTGTGCAACCCATTGAATCTTTTCTTTTCTTTACTTCTGATTGGTACAGCCTCCTCTGTTTCCTACTTCCACCCCCTCATGCCATTATGTTTAAGAAACACACAGAGCTCTAAATCAGGCAGACCCCTCCGCTACAGTGAGCTAACTCTAAATAACTCAGATTGTGCCATGTGGGCCAACTACTTGTAATGCAATAAATCACCCACTTTGATGCATAACCTGCTCCTCTTTAACTTGTTTATGGTTCAAAACAAATTGTATTTCTAAATGTTAGCTTCCCTTAAGATAAATCTTGTGTATTTTGGTTGTTCTTTATCAGGGATTCAATACAACAAAGTAATCTGAAATTAAGGATCTTATAGCATCTAGCCTTGAACCAGAAACCAACACTAATCTACTTTCCTAACCTTTGAGCTACAGTAGTGTGCAAAAGTTTTGTGTCACCACTCATTTCTTTATAGTTTGCTTTCAAAGAGCCAGACTTTCTTAGAATAGCTTTGGGTGGTAGGTCTCCAGGTTTTCTGGACCTCTTTCAAAGTTTTTCTTTGGACATCAGCTGCTTTTTCACCCTTTTTCAGATCATGTACCTGTACCTGACCATTTTCAGAGGAATGGGTTTTTAAGCCACTTAACACTATGAATGACTCAAGTAAACAAAAAAGCACTTAACTTAAGGGATGAACCAGTGTTGCATCTCCACATAACAAACAATTAGACAAGAACCGATTTTAGGCACTTTGTTACTAGCAGCCTGTCACAAAACACATGATTTGTTCAATTTCTTTAGTTGAATCTATGAAAAATGTTAAAGATAATAGTCTGACAAGCATAAAATATTATTTTTGCACCAACAAAGGGATTCCTAAAGAAAAACTTCACATATTTTAACTTTTACTTTAAAAAATTTCAGAAAACTGGACAAGTGGAGGACAAAAGAAGTGTCAGGCTAAAGAAACCAATGTATGTACAGAGGATGTCAGAGAGAGGTACAACACTGTCTACAGCCCTCTGTGAAACACAGTTTGGAGCTGCATTTCAGCCATGGGTGTTGAGGTTCTGGTTAAAATTAATGGAACTCTTAACACAGAAAAGTATTTTCAGATTTTGATCAATCATGCAATACCATCTGGAAAGAGTCTGTTTGGCAACAGCTTCATTTTCCAGCATGACAATGATTCCAAACACACTGTCAATGCAGTAAAAGCACACCTGGATAGAAAAACACCCAGTGGAACACTATCAGTCATAGATTGGCCTCCCCAGAGCCCGGACCTCAACATTCATGAAGCAATGTGGGATCATCTTGACAGAGAACCGAACCAAACGCAGACAACATCCAAAGAATGTCCTCCAAGATGCCCGGAGAACTATTCCTGAAGAATACTTAAAGAAATTCCAAAAAAGCTTGCCTTAGAGAGTTCAGGCTGTTTTTCCTTTATGATCTGTATTTCCATGTACATTTGCAGATGTTTCAATAAATCTGTTACAATAAATGAGGGGTAGCTCAAGACTTTTACTCAGTACTGCACATGCAGTTCTCACATTAATACAACAGGGTGTAAAAGTAGAATGTATGGCAGAGGTGCTGCCCTGTGTTGCATTAGTCTGGAGAGCTGTTGTTAAATAAGTATTTCATAAGTGATTGTTCTAATTGTTTAGATTCTCAGTCATCCAGGTCATGTTAGTCTTGACAGCTTAAAAAAAGGGAACTGGACTTCTAAGTATATGACAGCATAAGGTACACAATAGAGTAGAAATATATCCCGAACTGCAACTTTAACCTCTCATTTCATTTTATTTCTACATTATACAGTACTTGCCTAGTACCGAAAGGCCCCAGATAATACTGAGTGAAAGAGTTTTAACATGTAGTCATTTAAGAAGCTGAAAATGTGGAAACAGCAGATTAATCCCAGTGGTTTTAGGGTGGATACTCTTACATGGTTTTGTATACCTCATCTAGTTCTGCTCTATTCAAATGCTTCATTTGCAGATTTGTTATATGATCATCACTGAGTCACTTGAACAATTGAGCACTATCCCCGACTCTTGTAAAAAGCTTCTTCATTCACACACAATGACATGATTCGGGACTATAAAAGAGAGAAGGGGATCATTCAGAGTGTTAAACTTTATCCAGACACACAGCATGGGGCCTCTGCTATTTCAGGAATACCTGCAGGGCATGTGTGTTTGTGTGTGTTTATGTATGTAGGAGTGTCAGCGATCTTTCCAACCGTCATTCATACTGTAACGCTGTCTGTACTTGTTGTTGGACGACTGCCCTTTCACCACAACAGTTAATGCTTCTCAATATCTGACAAGTGTTGTTGTCTGATAAGTTTAACTATGAAACTTAAAACTGAGAACATTTTCAAACATGGTGTTCGCTTTTCACAGCTAAAGAGCTGGTGCAGTTTGGCAGTAAAGCCCTGGCATCAGTGTCAAAGCAAGATAAGGTTTAAATGAAAATTTGAGTTGAGAAATTAAGTGCGTCAGCAAGAGCTCTTACAAGTGCCGACACATCCATGTGTTTGTACGTGTCAGCAGATTAGCATTGGTACAGCTAGCAGTGGAAGTGTTTGCAGCGTAATGATCTACTTTCTGTAATCTGCCATAGCAAAACTTACTGCTGTGGCCTGTGTGTGTGTGTGTGTGTGTGTGTGTGTGTGTGAGAGAGAGAGAGTGAAAGAGATACCGGATGTGTGTAACAGTTCACATTTGCTTCCTGTTTGGCTGTTTAAGTCAACCAATCAGAGTAAGCATTGCACAACAAGAAGTCATATGTTAGGGTAAAAGTTGTTGCTGGCTGATAGCAACAGGAGCTGAAGGTACAATAGAGACATTACATTCAAGGCAGGCTGTGACCTTCCACTGTAACCCTGAGCAAGGCACTGAACAACCTGCGTGCGATAAGATAAGGCACGGTGCAAACACACATGCAGGTCGATTTGACTGCGTTTGTGCTCTTGGTCAACACAACCCCCAGTGTGAATTCTGTGCATGTCAGCTGATCTGCAGGTCAAAGGTCAGACTGAGGTGGTTAAACTAAAAAACTTCTAAATACTTGAAAACTTTCACTCTGTAGATTTCAGGGAGCTTTTTAGTGACAGATGAGTCCTTCTGGAACTGCAGAACAAAAATGTGGATTTCTCAGGGTAAATATTTCTTCATGTTTAAATAGTCTCATCTTAAAACAAGTTCCTTTTTTTGTGTTTTGTTTATAGTTTTCGGAGTCACATGCGAACTGGAGACTTTCCCAGCTGACACAGGGTGAGAGGTGGGATACACACTGGGATACACACTGGACACCTGCCAGTGTCTGTCTTTCATTAATCCATATTATGAAACCTGCAGAAAAACTCAAAAAGCTTTAAGCAAAAGCCTCATTAAAACTAAAAGACTCTACAAGTCAAGAAGATAAAATATACCACATAAAACATAAAAGACTGAAAAAAATATCAACAAAAAGGGCTTGGGGAGCCTGTTTTACAGGATGCAGAGGCTATTGCGTATGTAAGCTTTAAGAACAATAATAAAAAGCTCTTGACCCCTCTCATAGCTCTGTTCTAGTCTGACTTTGCAGTTTATAATGTTTTGTAATCTCTTGTGGTTTCATCTTGAGGCTCTGTCTCATAGGTACTCAGATTAGAAATGTAGCAGCTTTATTATTAAATGCATTTATAGTATAGCTTTATTTCGCTTATTCAATGCATATTCCTGATTCATCATCCTTTATGCATTTTTATGCACTCCTTATCATCTTCAGTCAGCATAAATCCACTTTAGAGGAGGTTGAAAGTGGTGCTAAGATAACCATTTGTCTTAAAAGACGCAAAGAAAAATAACTACATACTGAATAAGTTAAACAGGGGCCACAATTAGCCTTAAGTAGTCTTCATTATTCAGTTGACTAAATTATTAAATCCAGTTATGACATATAAAAAGTAAGCACACAGCTAAGTTATCCCAGCTGGCACCTGATCTGGAGACATCACTGCATTCCCAAGTCCTCCGAACCACTGACGTAAGGAAGGTGACGAGTGACGAGACAACCGAGACACCAGACCGGCTTTCCTGACATTTCAGAAGATAACTACAGGTTGCAAAAAGCTGCATGCGTAAACCATGAGGTCATGTAATGTGGGAGAAAAGTCTTTTTCGTGCAATCTGTGCCTCTAAATCACTCATTAGCATGTATTACGTTGCAGATATTATTAATTATTATGTTAATTTCAAGAATAACATTTTTTAAGGATAAGACTGAAAATATTTTGTTTGTAGATTGTGTTTCTTCCTGTTTCTCACTGAAAAACCTCAATATAATATCTGCCTACTCTCTATCCCATTTAGAATAATTAGACAAAAAAACATGAAGTTAAAGCATTTGGACCTTTCTATTTTTATATGCTGTCTAGTGTATCGTGTTCACCTTTTTTGTAGTTGCTTCTCACTCTCTTTGAAGAGCAGAATATTGCTCTGTACAAATAAGAGTGAAGAATCAGCCCGCTCCTCGCAGTTTGATTCAAATAATGGCTTTTATATGGGAAATTTTAAAAGTAAATATTGGTATGGACTTAAACAGCAACGTACACACACGCTTTTAAGATCGGGATCTTAAATTTGGTTACTATACATATCAGATCATTATGAAGACTAACTCTTGATAGAAAGGACCAGTTGAACTGACTCCACCAGCTGAGGTGGGGACCTGACCTACAATTTCTCTCAGGCCTGGGAGCAGCCTAACCCTAACCCTGAGGCAGGAGAGACCAAAGAAGGCAAAGTAAAATTCAATAAATAAAGAATGCTGTGATCCAGGACCCGGCACGTTCTGTGATGCCCTTCCCACTTCGATGTCCCTGGGGCCCCGTCTGTGTGTGTTTGTGTGTGTGTTGTCTTACTTTTAGTTGCGTCTCTCTCTGACAAACACAACACCCACCCAAACACACCCACACACATCAACACTCATCCTCACAGTGGAAGAAAACATGAATATAGTAATGTTGCTGTTGTTTTCTTTTCTTTTTCTCTTTTCCTGTGTCATCTACAAATTTCTGACAATTATTGGAAAAATGCGCTGTCATTTAGTGACTTATTTTTTATTGTTGGACTTTTTATTTTTCCTTTTGTATGGGGGTAAAAATAATCAGCAGAACTTAGATTTCTTGTTGCTTTATCTATGAACATTCAGAAAGTGCAAATGTTTGTCACACAACATCTCTAAATGTGATCCTATCTACTGACTTCAGTCAACATGGCAGATTTTATCTTGAACTCTTACATGCTGTCAAACTTTGGTTAAAAATTCATGTGTAATGCAATGAAAATGCATTTGAACTCTTGAAAACAAATGCTGGAGAGACGTGTGTGCATTTAGCACATTGTTTCATGATGTGTTATACCCTAAGTAAATAAATCTGCCTGCAGCTGTATGTCACTGTTGCACTAAGAACTTGATTTGGGGATATTTATAAGGGTCTTTATGTTTTCTTTAATTTGTGAAATCTGGACAAATGTGTCTCATGTTCTGTTTAAATAACGAAACGTACTTGGTTTGAATGCTTGTGATGCAGATTTCATGAATTTATTTCATTCACAGCCAATCTCTGTTCCTCCTCCTCTCTCACACAGTCTCATGTGAACTCTTATAACAAATCTGACCATTTATTTTACAGGGTCTCATTTGAGCTGTCCTAATGACACAGTGACACGCTGCCTCTACAGGCTCTTAGCACTCACAAAGACAATCAATCAGCCCACTTTATATTATTCAGATATTTATTGGGTTTTTTGTTTTTATGCTTTACAGTCAAATACTTTTCTTACAGACAATGTTCATCAGCCAATCACCTCAAGCCTAATCCAGTCAGCTCGAAGCCGATTGGCCGTTTGGGCTCACTCCCACCATCCAGCCCATTTCCCTTTGTGTGCAACAACAATAACAGAAAGGAAGCACTTTACAGCACCCAGACACACGGTACATAACCACACATTACCAGTCAACAACAGGAAAAAAAAAAACCAACCCAGTCTTAACGCGATTTAAGACCGGAATCTGTAAAAGTTAAGTCTTAAACCTGGAAAAAATACCAGCAGAGTGAGACAATTGAACCTGTTGTGAGTGCTGTTCTTGTCCTCTAAACATCTTTGCCAGTATCTCAAAAATACAAAGAGGCAGTGCTTTGCAGGAATGATTAAAAAATTACACTCAGTTAAAAAAAAAAAAAAAAAAAAAAAAAAAAAAAAAAAAAAAAAAAAAAAAAAAAAAAAAAGAAAAGGGGAGGGAG
>VUQG01006733.1:13067-37403 GCA_015106755.1 Etia nguti | reverse complement strand
AAAAAAACCCAAAAAAAAAAAAAAAAAAAAAAAAAAGTTAATTTCTGCTGGAAACCAGTTGAATCATTCCATCCTGCAAGCAAATTCTCCAGATGTTAAGGCTATCTGTCATTTTTAAAAAAAAGCAGAAGAAGAAAAAGAAGACGTCTCTTTCTGTGAACATGAAGCAAGACAAACCTGAGTAGGTTCAGTCTTGGGGAAAACAAAATGTCCGCCTGAAAGTTTCCCTTCAGGGTGTCAGGATGTCATAGAACTCAACAAAGTCCTTCTGCATGAAATTCTGGCTCTGCATAAGGTCGTCTTCAGAGGGGAAATACTGCATGCTCTCCTCTTGCAGACGCAGACTGCTTTCATGCAGAAGCAGGCTGCCCTCGTGCATGCACAGAGGGTCCTCGTGCACTACCACAAACTGTCCCGGAGGCGATGTTGAGCCGTATGGGTTGGGACTGTCCAAGAGGGCTCCTCTGGCATTCTCCAGGACGCCCAGGTATGAGTCCATGTCTGTCAGCTCCATGTCGCTGTCGGAGCTGCAGCCGCTGTCGCTCCCCACTGAGTCACAGCGCATGTGCAGCATCTCGTACTTCTCGTGCATCAAAAACTGGTTGGTGTTCTTGGGGGCCTGCATCCCCCTCACTCTCTTCCCCTTCACGTTGACGGGACGAAGGGACAGCGCCGGCTTCTGGAGGTGTCGGGGATGATGATAGTGGTGGGAATGGTGGTGGTGATGATGATGATATTGGTGGTGGTTGCGCCCTTTCGGCCACCCTCCTCCGCTCATCCTCCGCCCCTGCAGGCGCCCCCTGCAGCTCTTGGACCAGCCGTGCTTCTTGCGGCCGTCCCTCTGCAGAGCCTCGTTCCCTTCCTGCAGCAGCTTGGGGTGTTCGCAGATACTCCTGCACATCTTCTCTGAGAGCATTTCCTTGTTTCCTTTCCTTTCTTGATGTCGCCTCTCAGCTACACCTCCTTCACATCCTCCTCCTCACTCGGTTGCTCACTCAACAACAACAATGAGAGGATCGTTTCTCGATGTGTGGCTCAGATCACAAATGACCCTTCCTCCTCTCACTCGATAGTCTACCTTTTGACTATTTTTTCACTTTTTTTCTTGACCTCTGGCTTCGGCTGGTGCATAGCCTCCTCTGCCTCCCCTTGCAGCAGCAGCTTGCCTGCTCGCTTGGCTCTCTGTCACGCCCTCCTCTGTCTCTCTAATGTCTCTTTTTTAACCCCTTTCTGAAAGTGAAATCAGCTCCTTACAGCTCTGATTAGTGAACTGAAGTGAGCGGGGTAAGAGTTTTGAGAGTCGTCTCGCTGATTTTAAGGTGGTTGGTCTCTGATTTATGCCTACAGCAATATCAAACTGAGCGCTTACCATCACTGACTGTGAGGCTGCCTTCTTCTCGGTGTGCATATAAGGAGCTAGAAGAATCCATTCATGCAGAAGGAGGCGGGGGGAGATGTCATTTCACGCGTCTCCGCTTCCCATTTGTAACATTGTAATATGACATATGTTGTAGGTCATTTATTCTACACCTCAATGTAAAGTACCTAAATACACATGTGAAGCTACTGGAGCTATGTTAAAAGACGTGGTATGACACACAGAAAGCATCCTCCCCGCCGAATGATGGTTCAGTCCGCTTTAGTTTTGGCAGTAGAAATCTGATGCCCAGCTGCTGCTGTTCCTTCTACTCCGCCCCCTCCCCATGGAAACACAGTGGTCACGTACAGGAACAACAATCGGAGCGGAGTAGTCAGTTCGTAACAGCGGTGACAGCCGTTATTTACGGCCTCGTACATGGACCCTGCCCACAACAGTTCAGAGTATCACAGCAGTACTGAAGCATCCGCCCGAGGACAGCAGTTTTGTATTTAAAACACTGTAATGGTAGCAAATAACTTTGTACGTATTCATTTGTGCTCTAAAATGGCTTCCTCGAAGACAGCACACCAGTCTCACCCAATGACTGTAGAAAAGACCACTTCGGTTCAAACCAGAGGTGTCAAACTTGTGGCCGACTGGGCCCACTGGGTTTCATTAATTCCCCCCAATTTTCAATAAAGTTGATTTATTGTTTATTTCTAGATCTAGGAGAGAAGATGTTTGTCCTTTCTTTTCCTGGGATCTGAAAATGATTGTGGAAAAACTGAGGAACAGGCTTGTTTTTCTTGACATGCTCCAGGGTGCTCATTATCAGTTTTGTAAATGGGTAACTTATTCAAAATAATTAAGGATAATTTATGCAAGTTATTTAGACAGCTGGGTTTAGATTGACAGCTTTGAAGAGGTTAAATAACAACTTTTAAGGTGGTCATATACTCCAAATGTTGCTTTGCTCTGCACTTCTGAAGTTGATAAGTTATGCCATAAAGCCCTGCTTAACTTTAAAGGTTTTGACTAGATTAAGATGAAATGCCTGCACTGAGTAGGTGATACTCTGTATCTCATTGTACATGTGTATAGTGACAATAAAAAGGCGTTATCTTCTTCTTCTTCAAATCCTGCACAGACTTTTACTTGCGCTTTATGATCCCCTCACTTTTTTAAAAAACATTTTCACAGATTCAACATGAGGTTGAAATCTGTGATTTTATTGAAATATATCAACAACTACTGCAGGATATGGTTAAAGAGACACTTTTAACAAATTACCACAGGATATACTGTAAGAACTGCATGAACCTTAGTAATAATTTGACCTCCAGCGCCATCATCTGATCCAACATGTTCAAACACATGCAAAAGTAACGGGTGCAAATATACGTGCAATGGGGGGCAACGTGTACTTCCCCTACCAGTGTGTTTCTAATACAGCAGTTTAAGCCGTTATTTAAAGTTAGTGAAATGTCAAGTAAGAATAAAAAATATGCATATCCTTATCTCAAGTCTTGCTCAAAAACAAAACAAACAAACAACAACAAAAAACCCGCCAAAACTGTCTCTTTTTTGCTTTTAAATTGGTCTTCCTGGTTATTGTTGTTACTTTTATGTCTTTGAGTGTGTGTATGGCCTCCTTCTGTTAATTGTCTTAAACAGATCATGCAGCAGTGTAATTACCAGTACTGCTGAATGAACACTTGTGTATTGTATATATTCCACATCTTAAATAATATTTGCGTAAATAATAAATAACAGTTTGTGTTAAAATGCTGTTGGGTAAATGATGGCCTGTCTTCCTAGTAAATGAAGAAGGTAAACAAGGTAAACATTACTGTCGCTGTGAGCATACCAGCCTGTGAAAGTGCTGCCAAGTGACGTGTTTGATCTTAATCTTTTTTTGTCATCTAATCAGAAGAGGAAGAAAGGATGGATTTCATCTTTAGTGTTGCCTGAAAAACATAAGAATCCCTTTAAAGCTTAATGCATTTTTTCACCACAGCCTATTCTCTCGAGTTCAAATATGTGCATTTAATTCAGTTTTAGTCAACAAATCAAACACAATGAAGGACCACAGCAAGCCTGTAAATATGCAGCAGCACAGTGACCCCTTGTGGCTGTTAAACGGAGTGGCTTAAAACCAACTAAGGAAATTAGGTTTTTTTTTTAATGTAACCCATCCAAGAAAATAAATGAAGATGTGTAGCAGAGAGTGTAGCAGACTTTTTAACAAGATTGTTTAACACACCCTAGAGCTGTAGAAACTACACAGGGATAAACCTGCTGAGCCACACGAAGACATGGGAAAGAGTCTTGATGCATTCTCAATCATCCAGGAAAGTAAATCTCCAAAAGTTGATTCTGTTCATCTGGACGTAGCGTTTTGTGGGAGAAACGTTTCGTCCAGATGAACAGAATCAACTTTTGGAGACATGGGAAAGAGCTGTTTAATCTAGGTTAGGTTAGAGTGACCAGGATGGACAGGATTAGAAATGAGTAAATTAGAGGGACAGCTCGGGTTGAGCAGTTTGGAGACAAAGTTAGACAGACGAGGCTGAGATGATCTGCACATGTGCAGAGGAGGGATAGTGAATATACTGGACAAAGGATGTTGAAGATGAAGCTGCAGGCATGTGGAAAAGAGGAAGACCACATAGGAGATTCATGAATGTAGTGAAGGAGGTCATGCAGACGTCTGGTGTGGCAGAGGACGAGGGTGATGGGGATAGGGTGTGTCAGATGATCCACTGTGGGGAAACCCGAAGGGAGCAGCTGAAAGACGATTTGGGGTGAAAAAGATGATCAGCTCACCAAACAAGGCGTGGCTATAGTAATGACACATGCTCATCACCATATTTTAATATAACACTATTTATTTATTTTCAAACCAAGAAAAGGAAATAACAAAGAAAAAAACAAACTTTTTTTTAAAGGTGACTGTAACTACACAACTTTTAAATAAAGTTTTTCTTTCAGCCAGTCACCTGCTTCGTTCTGCATCATAACAAACATGGCGGCAGGAGGCGGCTGGCTGAAAAGAAACGCTGTGCATCTTTAGCAACCGTTTTCCTTAATAATAGATAATCTGCTCTCCTTGATCACAGCATGGAGCCCGTCCCGTTTATGGAGGAGGTTTCGGAGAGAAAGGTGTCTGTTGTCGGCTCAGAGTTGGTGGAAAACTACACTGTAAGCTCCGCTCCGCTCCGCTCATTCTAGCTTAATACCAGTTAGCTTAGCTTGTAGCTTTCCCGGCTTCAGGTCTATCGGAAAAACAACAATTAATATTTCTGAGTTCCCCAGACAATGGATGTGTTGTACTGGACTTTACATGGACATGGATTCGGGCTTTATGTCTTTATTCTTTAGAGCATGGTAAAAGAAAACGGCAGAGCAGCTCACAGGCTAATCGCTAACTGCTGCGTTAATTTTCACACACGGTTTCGGTTGGTTCACAGTGTTTCCTCTTAAATTTGTAAATCTGACAGTCTTTCACGGATTCAGTCTTTTTCTGTTCCTTTCTTGTATGACAGTGTGCTGTGTGTTGTAAAGCTCTGTGCTATTTAATGTGGCTGATAACCCGATTGTTGCCTCTTGTAAGTTAAATCGTTTCTCAGGAGAGCAGGACAGAGAAAAAAACACCAGATTTCGAATTGATTATTAATATAGGTTACCCAGCTTTAAAAACAAGCCTCTCGCCGTTAGTAATGATACCACACGTTTTCATCTGAATGGAGCTTGATGTGGGGGTGTAATTCGTTCACATAACAGTTTTTTTTGCCATGTTTTTCTGAATTAAAGAGACGTTTTTAATCTGCAAAGAGCCTGAAAGCTTGAATTAAGTATGAATTGTCCCCCTGCTTAGTTCAATACATTTTTATTTGGCTTAGGTGTGATACATTTGTCGATTTCTGGCATTTTTGTCTAGTGAGTCACCACATAGCTAGCCTGACTGCATTTTAAATACATCAGCTGTTCCTCGAAGCTCTTGCTTCATCTGATCCTGGAAACAAGCAAACATTCAGCAGACAAACAGTCTGTAAGAGTATTTTCTGCATAACTCAAAAACCCCTCAAGTACATTGTGTTGTTTTATGGCATTTCCCAAATGTGATACCTATTTCTGAGGGAGAGCCTGATCCTTCCTAAAAACTGGTTTGGGTGTGCATATCTTCATGGTTACATTTACAGTTAATTATCAGTATATTGATCAGGGTTTTTCCTTTGGTGTTTACTATGAATGTAAGCATGATTATTCTGCATATAGTTAAGGAAAAAGGTCTGTGGATTTTCTGTTATTTGATAAAATGTGTTTAATGATTTAATTAATTTAAACCCACTTAAAATGTAATTTGTCAAGAATATTTTATCACAGTCTTGGTGATTTTCCTTTGGCAGAAGTTCCAAACCTCTTTGGTGTGGATCAAAAATTTTTATATGCAGGAAAACCTCTGCTGGGTCAAAGATTTTAATATATGCTTCTCTGATGTTTCAGGTCTACATCATTGATGTGACAGATGGACAGCACAGGTGGACTGTGAAGCACCGCTACAGTGACTTCTATGACCTCCATGAGAAGGTAATAGAGTGGGCCAGTGAGCAGCCTTATGCCACCATCAGCAATTCAGTTTTTTAGTCTGAAGCCTTTAGTAAACTACCAACAGTCGCAGGGCTAACACAGAGAGATGGACACATTAACACTTATGAGCAATGCAGTATCACCAGTTAACCTAACCCCTGATGGTGGATTAGATTCAAGGCTCTTCTTGCTGTGAGACAACAATGCTAACTACCTTTAGCACTTGTTGTTGTTTTTTTTTTCTTCCTTTTTCATAGGACAATTTATCGTTTATAAATTGTGTTAATAAAAATATCTCCTACAATTTCCTAAAACTTTATATGTCAAGTTCTCTCTTGTGTGAATGGCATTCTGATAAGTCTTATCAAATTACAATGATATAAAATGGAGAAGAGCTATAACTTTTCATGTTCTCGCCTGGCTGCAGGATTGTTTTATTATGAAAACCAAACCTGGTTTTACTACTGATGTTTGTTTCCTCTTAAGCTTACGGCAGAGAAAAAGGTTGACAGACGACTGCTTCCTCCTAAGAAGATCTTGGGAAAGAACTCAAAGAGTCTGGTGGAACGGCGACAGAAGGAGCTGGAGCTCTACCTGCAGACTCTTCTCCAGCAGTTTCCTCAAACCACGCCCACACCGCTCACCAGCTTCCTACATTTTCATCTTTATGTGAGTACAACCTATAAACAAGTGTGCAGTTCATGGTTTAGAATAAACCTCAGTTTGGAGTGGAGGTCTGTTAGGTCTTCACTACAGCAAAGAAAACGAGGTCAGAGAGTCATGCAGGTTGATAAGATCTAGATGTTCCCATTCATCTTAAATCTGTTAGACGCTTTTGAGATAAAGACTCTGTGTAGTCTAGTCAGGTTCTTCAGACCAAACCAGTCAAACACTGACTTACATTCTCTTGTTCTTTTTTTTTTCTTCCTATTTCAACATGCGACTTCATGTTGAAACAAAACGCTAACTGTTGACACAGCAAGACTGAACTATTGAACTATTTAGTTTTGTCCTGCTGTCTTGATTAGATTGACCTTATTTTTGTGTTAAATCTTTTGCACTTAAGTTTCCCAGCTTAGAGGTTTTTTCTTGACTACAGAATGTACAAACAGTAGCAGTAATATCTCATTTTTATTTTTAACCACAACATATTTACATCAGTTCATCTCTCAAATATGCTGCTTATTTTGAGAATTTCACATTTATAGAACCAAAGAATTACAGTATAATACCACGGTAAAACAGGATTTTCTCCAAATTCTCTTGAATGTAAAAGCATTGTATAAGCTAGCTTTCATGGCCTTTGTACAATCAGCACAATTAGAGCTATCAGTAGGTATAAGCTTCAGTATAACATTATAGAAGTGGTGTCAAAAAACTCACTTTATGTCAAAACACTATCCTGAAGTGACATCAGCCCAAACACATGGCGTGCACCCCTGAGAAGAAGACTCTCCATTTAAGATTAACATCAAAGCAGTTCATCACAGCAAACACAAGACACCATCCATCAGTTATAGGCCTGATTAAAAAATTTACAACATCTATTTAAAAAACTCGTAATATATAGACAGTATGTGAGGATGTAAATCCTGTATAAAATATATATAAAGTTTAAAACATTATTAACAATTTAACCTCAATCGCAATAAATTACAGACAGTGTTTCAAATAAAAATTACTGAGCCTTTTTGATGAAATCGAACTGAGTGTATTTTATTGGACTCTCTTAAACAATACAAAGAAATTATTCAGTAGGTTTTATGAAGGAAAGTCGTGGTGAAGTGGATTATTCTTCCATTTAAGGGCTGTAAAATGTGCTAATAAAGTGTACAAAATATATCATGTTTGTACGTGTCACAGTATTTTGCACAGTGGACGCTGTGTTTGTAAGAATCGATCACGTCATGAGTTTGGCTGCAACCTTCATCCCGAGCTCTGAGTCATTGTCAGTTTTACAGCCTTGTTACGGAGAAAGACATTACCCACGGTAATGTTCTAATCCCACAGCGTCATCCCAGCAAACAATACTGAATAACCATCTTTAACTGGTCTTTTCTCAATGTCTAGGCTTGGTTGAAAACTAATCCCAAAGTTCACTGTCACCTTGTTAGATTTGATAGCTAACCTGTTTTATATTATCCTTATACAAAGTTCAGCAAAATAAAGCCCTTGATTTAGACGAGTAAAAACCTCTATAAAAAAAAAAATACACCTCATGGATTTCTCACTCTGTTTCACACGTCAAGTTCATCATGCAACAAATTTAGATGTAGATAAAAACTCAATACTACATGAATGACCCAGTTGCTCATTGGAAGAAACCACTGGGATCTCTGGAAATCAGCTGGACTGAACAGTTGATAAAACTCACTCCATTTATCAAGAATATATAATTATATTCTGTTTCTTTGTAATATATAATTTTTGTGACTTAATTTTTTTTCTCAATAGATCAGTCTTGTAAGAGGCAAGTGTAGTCTGATAACACACACAGTGGTTTAAGGCTTTGTGATGACAGAGACAGTGATCACATGATGACGATAATGGATTAACAACAAGAGGCCACTGTTTCAGAAGCCTGCACGGCAAAGCGCACACACAGGAGAAAACTCATGTGATGTGGAGTGAACAGCATGTGACTGTAGCAGATAACTTTGTTTGGAATGATTGTGGGAATCTATATCTTCTGTTTAATGTTCAGCTACATTGAAGTGTAATGTATTTGAAAGGAAGACAGCTGACAGATCCAGGTGTCTGCAGGCGTAGCTCTAAGTACTACGAACCAAAGTCTTTAATCCAGTTACAAGGATATGACTGATTCTTAATGGACCTTTTTAAAACATGGTTGGAGGTTGGTTTGTGTTAATGTTAAAAAAAAATAAATGTGAGAGCATTAGTAAAGAAATGACGATCAGCCGTAGTGATGGGAATCATAACCCGGTTGCATTTGCATGCCTCCAAGCTTCTTTTTTTTTTTCTCATATCATTGCTGGCGTGTCTTTCTGTCATTTTGCATTGTTTAACAGTGACGTAAAACTCATATCAGTGGAGTTTCTGCATGCCTGAGTCACATGCGAACCTTTCACTCTGTGTTGAGGCTCAGAAACCTTAAAGATCTTTTTTCCCCACATGGAAAACAGATCAGGAATCATTAAAGAGGCCGACCTATGATCCGCATCTGCGTTAACATTGGTATCAAGTAAAATTTACAGTAGAAGAGACAGAATTAAAGAAATATGAGTAAAAGACAGGGACGGTGGGGGGGAAATTACAATCAAGAAGAACTTTTAATAAACAGAAAATTTTAAAAAGGTGATTATAAGGGATTCAGGAATTCAAAATCTAAATGTGATATAATAAAAAGCCTGAATGTAAAATGAGTGCAGATATTCTAGGAAACATTTTCTATTTGCTGTTACTTAGACAGACGACGTCTAACAGATGTTAGAGAACCTGAGGAGTAGCAGCTGTACTCTGATCCCTTCCCAAATGACTGGACTCCTCACCATATGCTAAAAAAGAGCCAAGCCAGCCTTCGGAGAAAGCTTGTTTCCGCTGCTTGTATCCGTAATCTCATTCTTTCACCTTTAAAAGAACTAAAAATAAAAGTGTTAACAAAAAGATCGGGCCTAGATTACCAGATTTAAGGTGTTTGTCAACAAAAATGCTCCATCTGGTGGCAGATGGTGGCTAAAATTTATGACGCAATGATTTACCAGCATTGTCCATCAGTGACAGTATTAACAGTTAGATTAAACAACTACTATGTCTGGTAACAGACTAGTGACAATAGCGACGATTATATAAAATCTTATCTCAGGTGTTTCCTATTGTGTCATCGTCCAAACACGACCCAATATTATTAACTTCAGTTAATTTGCAGGTGATGGCTCCATGTTCAAGTAACGACAACTGTTAGTTATTTTGAAGTTAATATAATTTTTTTCTCTTCCAGGAAATCAATGGCATCACTGCAGCGCTGGCGGAGGAGTTGTTCCATAAAGGTAGGATGTAGTAAGACATAGCAGACGCAGTGGACCTGCTTTAGAGGTCTTGTTAACATCTGATTTGTAAATAACCTTTTAAACCAGTACATGTGAACATATAACAGACTTCCCTGCAAAGAAAATAATGAGTGTGTAGATGAAGGGTGTCTTACATGTGACCTGGAGGCGACATGTAAGGGTCCAAATAGGCACACAGTGTATTTGCAGTGTGTGAGAATTGTATGGATTTCATTCATAAACCTTATATTTCATTGAAAATGTTTAAGTCATAAATATTGACTCCTGTGTGAGGATGCCATCGCAGGCACCACTCAGCATTTATCGAAAGTTAAAACTATTTCTAGATCTCAATAAGTAGAAAGGATTAAAGTACAACTGTGTGTAGCTACATAATACTCTAAAATTATAATATACATGTAATTACTGTATACTCAAGAAAAATAATATAATATATTAGATTTTTTCCTAAATTTTTAAAAAGATAATTTATGTTGTTTATTATACGTTTAAGAAAATGTGGAGCTCTTTTTTAAAAATTATTTGTTTTAAAATCTAATGAAGATGACTTTGACACGCCTGGTTTGTACAGTGAGCGGTGTCACACTGTCTGTTTGTGTGCTGTAGGCGAGCAGCTGCTGCAAGCCGGCGAGGTGTTTTCTCTCCGTCCTCTGCAGCTCTACTCCGTCTCCCAGCAGCTGCGGATGGCCAAACCGACCTGCTGCAATGGAGACGCCAAAACAGACCTGGGACACATCCTCGACTTCACCTGCAGGCTGCGATACCTCAAGGTTATACACCACTTAATTTACCAGAAATCCCTGCCATGTAGTTTCCCTCTGAGCAGCAGAGGTGCTGAAGGCTCTCACTGGATTTTGTCTTTGTTTCTCAGATTTCTGGTACCAGAGGTCCAGTAGGAACCAGTAATATCCAGGAGACGAGTCTCCCCTTTGACCTGTCTGTTTTCAAATCCCTGCTGCAAATAGAGGTAACTGTCCATCTGTCCGTGAAAAATGTTTTGTCTGTTTGTGTGTAATAATGTGATTTATTAGTGGATATAAAGAGGAAAGCTTTACTGGCATTACTAATCAGTGTGACAAAGTTTGTTAAGCTTGATTTTCTTTGTTACCAAAAATAAATCACAGATTTATTTATTTATTTATTTTTTTAATTTGCTGGGAACAGTGGAAGAGTTAAGAGTTAAGGACATACAGTATGCGTGCCATAGTGTAGAAGAGCTGCTTGGCCTGAATTCAACTGGTCAGGCTAGTGTTAGGGTTGAAAATAATTAAATAAAGCTGTTTTTATTATTTTAATATACACAACGCAATGTGCTCATATAAGAGTTGGTGCTCCTTGTTTTGAGGGTCAAAAGCTTCGTCCAGTGGTATGTTTGGGCTGAAATATTGAGAATGGACATAGCGCGCTTGAGGGTCCGTTGCTGCATGCTTACACGTCACGCTAGATAATGGTTAGAAGGATATTCTCTGGGCTCTGCTGTCTACGGGAATATTCCCAAATTTAAGTTGTTTATCACAGAGCACACAGAAGTGTTTGCTCTTGTTTTTTGTTTTGTTTTGTTTTTTTGTAAAAAAAAAAATCTGGTAAGCTTGTTATTAATCCATAAACTGTACAGGTGCGATTCACAGACACTGTAAGCAACAGACGAATAAAAAAACTTGAACTTCATTCACTAAAACTGAAGCACACACTTCTTGGATAGGCTATATCTCACAACAAGCCATAGGGAATTTTGTTAAATTGATTCCAAAAGCACTAGCAGCAGAAACATTATCATGAGGTCCAGTTCATGGACTCCAGTTAATGAAGACGAGGCTGAGAGAGGCTACAGCTGCCCATGATGAGTGGAGCTGATGCCAATAAATACCTGTGATTAGAGTCGTTTGATGTTAAACTTAATTGTACTTTTTTTACTTGGAAGATTAAAAACTTATAAAAAGATAACAAACAAGATAAAAACGTGTTTGTTTTTTTTGTTTCTTTGTGTCCAGTATGAAAAAGCTCAGCTGTTGATCTCAATAATTTTATTTTAATCTGAATTTCACTTCAGAGTTCAAACAGAAAAAAGAATAGGCGATGCTGACACAGTATCCCTTATCATGCTTTCAAGTTTATCCCAAATGTAAATGATCCGTGGTGAGATAAAGTCCTTCATCTTTTAACACACAGACCTGCCTTTTGTTTTGTTTTTGTTTTTTGTTGAAAGTGCAGCATGAAAGGGAGAGAGTGATGAAATCACATTTTTGAACTGAGATGCTAACTCAGTCTCTGAGTACTGGTGTAAAAGGACAGAGGATTTGCGTTTAAGAATGTCATCAGTTTAGTAAACTGTGGTGCGATGTTTTCTTAGAATATTACTGTTGTGTCTGTCTTCAGATCACTGAGTGCAGCTCTCAGCAGATTCGTGGTTTGTCCTCTCTGAGGTCGAGCTTGGTGACGATGAGCATCCATCGCTCCACCGAATCTATGATGGTACATTTTAGATCAAATACAGTACATGTCTGAGTATTACTGTTGTGTGTTGCACTATACTGATACTGATGTGTGTTTCATTTATGTGACACCTCAGTCTATCCTCGTCCCAGAGGCGAGTGAGTTCTCGCAGTGGAAGCCTGAGGGGGTGGAGTCTGGGTGTCCGGTCACCGCTGTCATCCCTGTGTGGAGAAACTTGACCACGCTGGACATGAGTCACAATTGCATCAGTAGCATCGACAGCTCAGTGGTGAGACACACCCCCACCAAAACCTGCAACAGCAGCAGCTTCACCCAGAGTTCAGTCAGTAATTATATTTAAAAGCAGTTTGTGTTTGTTTTCCTCACAATGAAATAATGGAAAAATACACCACATAACAGATAATACGTTACATAATAACATTAACATATGATACACTTTTTGAGTTTTTGTCTGTTTAATTAAACAACATAATAATACGAGATTTCTGCCGTAAGAAACATTTTTTTTAAAAAACCTAGAAAATTTCCACCCAGAGATCTCAACGCACTGATGGACAAAACCTAAGCACAAAGCTACATGATGATGATTTTTTTCCCCCACAGCTCTCCTCTGTTATGTTCAGTCACAGAAACAAGCTGTTACAGTTATATGCATATATATTATTAAAGGAGACCTATCATGCTCATTTCACCCCAATATTTTTGTTTATTTTGTACTGAGAAAGTTTTTCCCAGTTTTTTAACGCTGTTCTTTTCAAACCACCTTTCTGCTTATTAGCTGTCACTTGCAAACAGAAGGTTTGAGCAGCAGCTCTGTGGGGCTTCTCTGCTCACAACCAGAGCCCCGTATCCCTGCGATAACCAGCCTCTGAGCCACAAACATCAGGTCTTGGGGTTAAAATACAGGGATAAAAACAGCTGGGTATTTAAATAAAGGCATAATTTGGTTGGATCAGTTCCAGTGTGCTCACATTGAGTTTATTTCTCTTGTAGAAACTGATGCCTAAGGTGGAGTTTCTGGATCTGAGCTACAACCAGCTGTCTTCAGTGGAAAACCTCCAAGTATGTGACAGAATGAAGAATGAGGACAGGTCATGCCTCATATCGGTGTCTGCGTAATTCCTGAAACATTAAAAATATTTTCATAGTTGATCAAATAAACAACGTTATTATTTTCAGGATGATTGGATAATTTCAAAAGTCTTAAATGTCACTGCAGCACTGTAATGGTGTTAAATGTGCGTTCTTTTTAAAATGTGTAAACAGAAATGACCTCCTCCTGTTCACAGCACCTGTACAATCTGGTCCACGTGGATCTGTCCTTTAACAACCTCCGGGTCCTGGAAGCAGCTCACACTCGTCTGGGGAACATCAAAACCTTGAGCCTGGCTGGTAACCAGCTGGACCGACTGACTGGTCTCACCAAGCTCTATTCTCTGGTCAACCTAGACCTAAGCCACAACCAGCTGGCACAGGTAAGCACACCAAGGACACCCTGATGGCCATGTGGTTCAAATGGGATAATACAAAAAAGTTTTTTTTTTTTTTACATTTCTATGTATAAATTGTATTAAAAACTAGAGAAAACATGTATATAAAAGATGTAAACAAGTACTGAAATGATTAAAACTGACATTTTATTATATCTTACATAATATTTAGGGCTTCTTCCTCCTCAGTTTGTATCCGTTTCCTGAAGAATTGCCCGAAGAAGTATAAACCAGCTGTACTTCCTAACAATAAGTCTGATCATAGCTTAAAAAATTAGATAAATAAAAAATCTTGATATTTACAAGAGTTTGTTAGCACCTTGGTTTGTAAGCGCCTCCAAAAAGTTTGTGATTCCACTGTTTCTCCTTTTTGTTAGCAACATTACTCATAAAATACTATTTCATGCTTCAGTTCATAGAAATATTAATTGGTAGATTTGTGCCATCATTTTACCAGAGGTGGGGAATGGTCCAGCTAAGAGGATTTACATTTTTGGATCTAGATCCAGGAATTAATGTAGCATAGAAATAATAAAAACTGAGAGACGTCCTCTTGATGTTTAAAAAAAAAAAAAAAAAATCATAAACCAAGTTATGTCTGGATCCAGGATTTCGATTCAGGTGGGGTGTGCCGCCTTAGCTGAGGTTTGCAGCCTCATGTTTTCACCATGTGTGTCTGTATTTTTCTAGTTGGAGGAAATCAGGAACATTGGCTCTCTGCCTTGTCTGGAGAAACTCAACCTGTCCAGTAACCCCATATGCATCATCCCAGACTACAGAACCAAAGTCCTGGCCCAGTTTGGGGATCGTGCAGCAGAGGTGTGCAACCAAAACCTACCACACACTATTAATCCTCCTATGCTATTACTGTTTCGGCACACACAACTTTATTTTTTTTCACTCCTTTCTGACTGTGCTCTTACAACATTACACTTGCATCATCCGCTTCACCACAGTGCTTGTCTTTCTGTTCTGTACGTTTTTGTCTTTGTGTTAATTCTTTATTTCTTTCTATGTTTTTAGGTTTGCCTGGACTGTAAAGCGACGACGGAAAAGGAGCTGGACACTGTGGAAGTGTTGAAAGCCATTCAGAAAGCCAAAGAAGCCAAAGACCGCATGAGCGGCAGCGACAAGAAGGTAGACTCTGTCACCCTGAGGCACACCGAAGGGCTCAGTGTCAGTTTGTGTAGTTAAACTAGCAGCATTCATCTAAGTTCATGTTGAAACATGATAACATTTTCACAGTACACGTTGTTATTGTCTAAAAATTATTCAGTCTAAAAGGATGAACAAATCTATGTTAGAAAGCTGAAAGCAGTTGTACACTGATCAGCCACAACATTAAAACTACCTGCTTATAATCATGTAGGGCCCTCCCACCCCCCCAAAACAATTCTGTGAAGTAATGTCTGTATTTTTATTGATTTTGTGTTTATTATTATTTTACATAACTGTACAAATTATGGAAAAAAGTACTTATAATATCATCAGATGGGCATTATTGATATTTCCCTCATCATTACGAGGTTATTGTGACACTTGTTGTTCTGCATGTATATGGGACCTCTGGATTTGCCCTGTAGTGTCTGGCAGCAGATCCTTTGGGTCCGATGCATTGAGGGGTTGGGACCAGTGAATCAGGCATGCTCTTCCCCTTCCCTTTGATGGGGGGGGGGTCACTTTACCTTAGGGATTGTTATGAATGACTCAGAATTTCATTGTAGCAAAGTAAATACCTTTACCTGTCTGTTGGTTTAATGTGTGGCTGATTGGTGTACTTGAACACTGTCAGAGGAAGCAAACTGATGTTGTGCACTGATGTCAGTCATATGTGACAGAGTCTTGAAGTTATTATTGTAGGGTCTACCTTACAATACAAAGCGCCTTGAGGCGACCGTTGTTGTGATTTGGTGCTGTATAAATAAAAACATTGAAATTGACGTCAATTGTGCCTTTATTAGTTGAACTCTGTCATCTTATCTTTTAGATGAATTAACCCTGAAACCTGCTGTAGTTGTTTCCTAACTTTAACCTGATTGTAGCTCAATCAGTAATCATGACGTTTACAAACCCACCAGTTAGACGTAACTAACATAGTTATTCTGACATCATATTATTTACTAACAGATCCTGAAGCCTTGAAAGTTTAGCAGATGTTTTATTAGCTACTAATGTTAATTATTTAGTGTAAGGAGCTGTGTAGTTTTCTTGGTAAATAAGGAATTGCACTTGGACACCACCTACATGCTAACATTTTCTGATTGAACACATATTGCACATCAGCAGCAGAATTATTCAAAATGCATCAAATATAAATAAATCATTCAGTGTGGGGATAAAAAGCGAACACACTGCAACATAACTGATGTATGAGCTAAATCTGTGTTTAAGCAGTTGAAAAAGAAGCTGCAAAAGCAGCTTTTGCATAGTGTGTCAGGACATGTATGCATCACAGGAAGGAAGGAAGGTAACAAGTTTAACAAATGGAGGTCAGGAAAGGACTTAGGGTTGCTGTTTGGATATTTAGCCTCCAAAGTACTTTACTCTTTACTCACAATGGCCTGTGCAGCTTCAAAGGGTTCACACACAGTCTACAAACACTGACCAAACTTTAGCCAAATTACAACTCGTTTATTATTCATGAAATACATTTAAATACAGTAATAATAATGCATCTCATCTCATTTAAACAAATCCATAATTAGAGTCCTGAGTATTCTACTAACACTAATTCTATAACATGCAGTAGGCCTAGCAAAGGGTCATAACTGACTCTATGTGCATGCCTGTTATATGCCCTAAGTCCACATACATCTATCTTGACACCACTTAAGAAATTGTAAAGATATTAGGCTGATTCCTGTTTAAATGATAATGTTTAAAAGTCCTTGACTGGGAGCCCACACATTGTAATATCTCTTCAACTTTACAAAGCCTGTCTGTTGGAACAAAATGTCAAATAAAAGAGAGGCACACAGAATATTCACTGTAGTTTGTTAACTCTTCATCCCTTGGAAGCCTACTAAGAATAACCCTTACAACTTTTTATAGGGGAAAGAGTTAAAGCTACTAAACCTGTCAGTTGTTAAACTATAGGCACACAGATTTAGCTCATTAACTTCACTGTTATTCAGTGGCACCAGGCTGCTACAAATAGTTTGTTTTTGTGTTTTTTGTTTATATGTCATCAGAGATTGTCTAAAATCTGTCTTTAGGTCTTAAAAAAAGGTCATTTGTTGCTCTGCTGCTGATGGAGCTGCTGGTCGTAGAGTTGTGATGTGATGTGTAGATGACTGCTGATCTCTGAAGGCTTCCCCCCTCTCTGTCCTCCCGTCAGATCAGTGAGGAGACCAGGCTTTCTGCTGCTGCACCTCCTCTCCTCTCCTCCTCCTCCTCCTCCTCCCCTCTCCCGTCCTCCTCTTCCTCTCCTCTCCCATCCTCCTGCTTTCCCTCTTCTGTCGCTCCTCCCACTGCTGTCACGTCCTCCTCCTCTTCCTCTTCTACCTCTTCGGCCCAGCAGGCTGCCTGCCCCAGCCAAGGTAATCATGTATGTATCAGGCTGTGCCATGCTGAGGGAAGGGGGTGTTTGTTTTTGTTTCTACTAAAGAACAGCAGCCAGATGGTTCAATACTTCTTTTAAATAATTTATAAATTGGGCGTTGATCAACAAACTAGTTAAGTATTGTGAAATGAATACTTGACTAGTTTGAGTTGAGTTGTAGAAATGTATTTTTACTGCATCCTCGAGTTTCCTGCAAAGCAGATAGGATGTTAAATTCATGCCTAAAGCTGATTGTTGCATTTCATTACAGTAAATCTCACTGCTAGATCACTAGTAGATATCAGATTGCAGTTAACTGAATTCTGATTTCTTGCCCCTCCTAATTAAAGTGCATAATCCTAGCTATGGTGGCTGTGATAGGACAAGCATGCTTTAGTCAGTAAAGAAAGTTAAAAAATATAAAATCTAAAATGTACCTCATAATTGCCGCGGCCGGTCAATATGTTGCTGCTACTCAAAAACTCAGGCCGCAGATCACCTGTAGTGAGTGTAGGCTGTCCATCTGCTGTTTACCTTAGCTGACAATATATGCTGGGTCTTTACTCTGTAAGCTGCAAAGGTTTGTGAAAGGAGTCAGATATAAGTGGATGAGTCAGTAAAGCTAATTTCTGTTGAGGATATCCTGAACTTTTCTGTCAGTAATAAAGCGCAGCTAAGCGGAACGGTGATGAAACTGTACACAATGTGAAGTTCATAAACTACTCTAACAGCTTTCTCTCCTCTGGTTTAGAGAGTCTCTCTAAATAAAGATGAGTCTCTCTGAACCAAACTGTAAAGCTTTTCCTCCTGCCCAGACTTTGGGATTAACAGCCTTCATAACATTTAATTTTCACTCCTTTAATTCTTAAATAAAACCTTGCTATACCTCAAAACGAAAAACATTAAAAAAGCCTGATTCCAGACCTCTGAATTACTGCTCATATCATCAGTTTCAATGTTACATCAGGAATGGAGGCATCATCTTCATTGAAGGGACAAATAAACAGCTGGTGGACATTACCGAAGACTGTATATAAATGATGTACGTAGACACAACAGCTAATATATAACGCAGCCTGTGTGTGTGTGTGTGTGTGTGTGTGTGTGTGTGTGTGTGTGTATATGTGTATGTGTGTATATATATTAATATGTGTATGTATATGTGTATACAGGCTGCGTTATATATTAACTGTTGTGTCTACGTACATCATTTATATACAGTCTTTGGTAATGTCCACCAGCTGTTTATTTGTCCCTTCAATGAAGGTGATGCCTCCATTCCTGATAAAAACAAAACAAAACATGGGAGTCTATAAGGATTGACTCAGTTTTGGAGCCAGCCTCATGTGGCCGTTAGAGGAACTGCAATTCCTCTAACGCAATTACAGTTTTTGGATTGGCTTCATTTTTCAGCCCCAGAGGTTATAGCTTGATAATACCACTGCTGACATTTATTAATGTTTCGCTGTAGTTCCTGTGACACCTATTTAACTAACCACCTTTTAACAACCTGTTGATGCTAATCTTTCTAAGCTAAACATTTAAGCATGTTTGCTGATCCTTATTAATGACTATTATTTTTGGAATATAAACTTCTAATAACAAATGGAATTATCTGCTGAAATTTAAAGGTTTTAGCTTTTAACTAGGGTGTGATACCCTCAAACCAAGGGTATCACACCTGCCAATGATTTCACTCCCAGCATTGCTGATGTGTTTGCTTTCCTGTTTCAGATGTGACGAACAGAGAAGAAGCCCCAGTTCCCCCCAGCGTTCCTGCTCCTGTGGATCCTACACCTCCCCCTGCAAGCTTTAGCACCAACACACACCTCCCGTCTGCTGACTCTGCACAGGTTAAACACAAACAAGCATCGGAGATGGGAGGGTCTGTTACCATCACACCAATAGGATATTAGTTAGAAGGGGAAGTGTTTGGTTGAATGGGAGGGGTAGTATTGGTTACTTAGTTATAAATGATCCTAAATTACATATATTAATTTAAAATCATCTTGATATGTTTGTGCAAAATGTTTGAGGGTTACTGCTAATTTTAAAGAATGCAAACACATCAAAGGAACACAGTAAAATTCTTATTATATTATCACTTTGGACAGGTTAAAGCACAAGACTGCATGTGAGGTGTTCCGGTGGAGATAGATCTTGTTTAGAGTCAGCTGATCTTTATTTTGCTGTGTGTCTTTGTATTTTCAGATGCAACAACCTGTTGTCAGTCTGTCTGAACACACTCACTCTGGGTATTCTACAAGCATTACTACTGTTACTACTTCTGCTTCTGCTACTGTCTGGTCAGTATCAGATAATAGTGCTGTTACCATAAAATCAACACACAACTTCATAATAAGAGTTCAGTCACTTTTATTTTAAGAGCTTTTTTTTGGCTTTTAACGTGTAATATATACAGAGGTTATTGAGTTTCAGTGACAATAATTTGACAGCAGAAATGTGAGTGAATAAGTCTTTGTAGAAGTCAGTCTCACAAATCGACAGCAGTCTTGCCAATCCTGGTTTTTTGTTGATATTTTGATGCTCCTGTGTAAATGAATGGGGATAGAGGCATAGCTTTACATTAAAAAACAAACCAATGTGCATCTATATATTCACCAGTCAGGCCTGATTTAAAAAAAAGAAAAAAAAAAACTAAGATGAAATAAATTTATCCTCCAGTCTTATTTCTACCGTGCATGGAGATGTCATTATTGGCTCAGTCCAGGGTGAGCGTCTCCTCCAATCAGAGCCCTGGACAAAATGCCATGCTAATTACACGTACAGTAAGAAAACGTAAAAAGCACACCTACCTACATTTTTACTACGATGATAATTACTTGAAATATGATTAGAGATATATGGTTTTAAATTGCTTTGAGTTCTCAAGAAGAGTAGAACTAGTCCATTTACCATTTAGATAGACCTGCCAACACACTCCTGAAGCTGTTGGGAATCTCTGCTGTGTGCATGCATCAGTGTAACAGCTTGATTGTCTCGTGTGCTTCGGCTCATTTTTGCTGTTGTAGATAGGAGACCGTTTGGGCTTCTTCGAGTGCTGTGTGTCTGTCTCATTAGTGCCGTATTTCACTAGTGTTGTTAATTTTGTTGTCAGTATCAGTGAGGTACTCCTTAGTTGTTGTTCATTCCTGTCTTTACAGCACTGGCAGGAGGTGCAGTTCACTATTTGTATGGATATTTAACATTTCTCTGTTTTAACATTTTAAATGTGGCTTTGTGTTTATTTTGAAATATTTCCTTTTGGCTTTACTTACATTTTACCCAGTCTTCCAGCTTTTTTGAAAGCATTGTTGCATTAAAGACATCTTGTATGGGTACGGTTGGTTAAATATATCAAAGCTGCTACAGTTGGAAGTGGACGTATAGTTTTGTTTTGTTTTTTTTTAGATTTGCCTGGTATTTTTGCTTTCTGTAGATATTAAGAACAAACTCAGTGGGATTGTAAATATGTTCATATATATGAGTTTATATATCAGCAAAGGCACAGTATTACACAGGTTTGTGAGCCGTGACTTGTGGGTAAAGGGCGAGTAACCATCACCCTCTCTTTGGTGATAAGAGTTACTGCTATAAGGATGGAGGTACAGGTGTTTTCAGTGTGGTTGTATTTATATGACAGTTAACAAATAAACAGGATGAGCTAAACTAAGCTGTGGTAACAGTATTTATGAGCTGACAGTTTTCTTTTAGGACCTCTTATATTAAGCAAAAATAATTAAAAAAAACCCCCCACATCTGTCTCTCCTCTCTCTCCTCTCCAGTTGTGTCTGTTCCTCTTCCTCATCCAGACCCATTGAGGCTAGTTGCTCCTCGTGCAGTGCTGCCTGGTGTCCTCTGCTTCCTTCTCACCTGCTTTCCCTGTCCTCCTCCAACAAGGACTTCATCACCCAGCTTACGCAGCATCTCAGCTCCACCCTGAGGCAGGAGAAGAGGAAGAAGGAGGGGGAAGAGAAGGAGCAGGAGAGGGAGGAAGAGAAGAGCTCTGAATCCAGAGAGGTTCAGTCTCATGTGGAGGGCACTGAAGTGGGCAGCCCCAGGTATTTAAACCAGATATATTCTGTTACTGAATTTCAGGATTCCAGAGATTCCCACTGAATCTGGAGAGTCAAAAGGTTTCTGAGATTCTAAAATTTCTTTACTGTGTGTGAAATCCTCTATAATACGTCAGATCTATGTTATATTTCAGCTGTTTTTAAAAAAACTATTAGAGAAATGATCCTTTGGATACATATTTATAACCACAGACAGCTGAGATCATTTTAGATAATCAACTTATAAACACGGAAGAAATTCATAATTTAAAGGACCTGAAGATGATTGTTAGCTTATTCTCTGTATATTACTCCAGTCCAGGGTCCAGGGATGGCTACTTTGAGATGAGTCTGGATGACTCTGTGGAGGAGCTTGTCGGCCCCTCCTTCATGTCGCTCCCTGCTCCTGCTGCAAGGGAGCCTGGTGGCCATCAGGAGGAGCAGAGTGAGGAGAAACAGGAAGAGGAGGAAGAAGTCCACGTCCGCTGGGTTCTGTGGTGCTACTGTGTTCAGGTGGAGGAGGAGGATGTGAGGCAGAAGGTGGCATGCCTGGTGCTTGCGGACCAACTGTTGGGCCTGCTGTGCACATTACATGATTTCACAAGGACTAATCAGAGCATGGGTAAGCACGCAGTCTGCATGCATACTGGAGCAAACTTGGAAGCTGTTTTCTCATTTTCATCTCCATCTGACACACAAATCCAATTTAGAAGAAATCTAGTTAACTTCTACAACACTTCTGTTATAAATTAACTGAGACTAACTAGATTTTGATGTCCCTGTTGGTTTCCAACCCAATGTGATGAGAAAGACATTTAAAAAAAATCTGCTGAGGTTTAATTTGCAAATTGTAAACACTGGATGGTTTGGCTTCTTAAATGTAAGGATTGTTATTTTTTTTTATAATATGGCGTATCTTTATGTTTTAAACCTTTGAGAGAATACTGCAAATGCATGATGTGTAGTGCTGTAATATTGAATAAAATATTAAGATGTGTGTTTTGTTTTCCTGTCTGTAGACCAGGAGCTGAGTCTGCCTTTGGAGGAAGTGCTGTTCAGCCTCCAGGTGGACCTCCTGCTCCCGTACTCCCAGCTCTCACTCTCTTCCCAAGCTGAGCTCCCAGACTCCTGTCTCGCCTTTGGACTGCAAGCAAAACCAGCCCGTTGGTTCTACATCTTCTCTGAGGTTGAGGAGCTTCAGCAGATTAGATCCGAGCTGACGGTGCTGCTTCAGGTCAGAGAGTGACACATGAGCCGCCTCAGTTTAATATTCAGATGCAGTCAGTGGTTTTGAATATTTGTATTTGTATTGCATTTTGTGCATTTCAGATGCTTTGATTGCATTTTTAAAGATAAAAACAGAGCTGTGAGTTTATTTTATTACCTTACCATAAGTCATATTTAGAAACAGGAACATGCCTTCTTTCTTCAAGGTTGACCCAGAGCTCTCCAACACTCGTCAGCTCCTCCCCCGCTCACTCATCAACTCCTGGGAGCTGGAGGAAAGTCAAGGGGCACAGGGAGGCTATCCCGTCCTCTTCATGCCCTCCTCTTCGTCGTCTGCCCTCAACACTCATCCCCTCCTTTCAGACATCTTATCTGAGGAGCCCAGCCTCCCCTCTCTTCTCTTCCTCACCCACCGACAACTGTGGGTGCTGAAGATGGACTTCAGAGAGCTGTCAGAAATAGAGAAGCCCAATGCTGGCCTCTGTCATCTCTCCTCCTCCTCCTCCTGTTGTAGGCTAGTCCGTGTGCCCCTCGGCTCTGTGGTGCTTCACCCCAGAGAGAGAGATGCTCAGGTCGGGGACAGAAACAGTAATACATCCTGCTCAGACCCACAACATCCCCAGAGGTAAAGATGGTGTGAGTGGATGGTGTAACTCTAGACTTTAACTCTGACGTGTATGTTTATGTTCTAAATTGATAATTTCATTAGTTTATATAAAATTATTAGAACAAAGCAAACAAATCTGAATATATTTCAGCTCCTGAAAAAGAGGAGATGATTTGAAGTTCAGGAAAATGATTAATTTAACACAGTTCAAAGACAGAGCTGTTGGTCATTATTAACCATTGTGCCTGTCGGAGCATTTACATAACTGTATATATGTATATAACTGGAATATGTGGTTTTTAGTGACATAAAACAACAACACAGCAATGATTTATTTAATAAAGAGTTTCTTTAAGCCAACTCTGACCTTAACTACAAAAAATATATTTGTATTTAAAATGATGGTTTCATTGATGGTTTTTATTTAATGTTTAATCGTGGTTATTTTGTGTCTAATCAGTAGATTTCTTTACATATTCATCAAATTTAAGTTAATGTGATTCCTCCAGATTTAAAGTCATGAATCACTACCATTTATTTATTCCATAACCTCATTTGAAAAACTTTAAGTTGAATCTTTTTTATAAATACTATAAATAAAAATAAACAGAACTAAACAAAACATTTTTTTTTCGTGATTCTAATTTCCTTGATTTTCTTTCTTTAAATCTGGGTTAATCACTTTTTTCATCATCATATTATGTCCACTAGGAGGAGTCACACTGTGGAGCTGCTGCTGGGTGATCACGGGCTGCTGGTGTTCTTTCCTCTGGTCCAGAACAAGAGCTCCTTTCTGGGGGAGCTGAGCAAACGAAGATCTGCTCTGGAGGGGCTGAAGGTGGTGGCCCTGCCCCGGCCCTCCAGGCTCTGTCCACACCAAGGTGAATTCTCACAAGGTGAAGGTGAAGACCAGCTACACACAGTTCACACAGCTGGTTCACTCTATTTTGTCTTTTTTTTTTTTTTTTTTTTCCTTTTTGGTTT
>VUQG01006729.1:19248-38403 GCA_015106755.1 Etia nguti | reverse complement strand
CTCGATTTCCGGTCCCTAATATGTCTGCGGTGGTGCAGCTTGAATCCTGTTTAGATGCTGAAGGCAGCCAGTGGTTTGAACCTCCTCCCACACTCACCCATCCCATTAGCTGGACCTCTGCCTCAGGCAGCCAGTTGCGGGAGGGAAAATAACTTCTCCGAATCAATCAGCGACTCCTTGCAGCACACAACGCAGTGGCAGAGCACAATCCTATTATAGTCTTGAGTTAATGTGGTTATCTCACAACTGATGAAATAATAACCAGACTTCAGTAGGTCTAACTGCTCCTAGGAACCTTGTGTGCAACATGTAGCAGTATTTCCATGTCTGACTTAGAGGAAATTAGTCATCCTTCTTTTCTTCATTGGAATGGGGCATTTTTAATTTTAACATAATCTGGAATGATCTGAATGCACGATACAGAAATAATCAGAGGACACCTAGATATAATCGTTTCTCTAAGATTTGTAGCTTCAGTGATTTTAGGAAAGTCTTTCAACAAATCCACTGCTTCACTGACAAAAGCAGTTATCCTTCACTCCATGTCTTGGGGCTACGTAGCTTGCTAGAATTTCACTGCCTTACAAAAGGGTAGATATATGAAAACTTGTGCTGCTTTAGACGGCAAAGCGTCACCAGCACAAGGGTTTTTGTTATTGTGCAGGAGAATGAAAAAAAATTATGAGAAATGAGCAGCATGATTATCATGTATCTGTATCTGCAGCTGTCCTAATAGAGACTATGCAGGATAGCTGCATTACACAGAGATGGCTTGGTCTAAACATATGCCGTTGAGCAAATATTATGAACTCATAATGAGCAGCCCACTAGCTGAGCTTGTTCAACAAGATCAGAAGACATCTGCAGGAATCAAATATCTGATCTTCAAAGTCAAATTCAACCTCATTTTCTCCTTTTCCTTTATTGTTGTACAGTACAACAACACAGGCTACACTGTATCCAGTGTACTGTAATATACACTGGATACAGAGTCAGGGACGGTTTAACACAGAAACCTTTAACCTCCCCTCTCTGCAAAAAAGAAGAGATGCTGTTTATAACATGAATGAAACAGAATTCAGTCATTTGGCAATTACCTAAACGATGAATGAAATAGCACAGGAACAATGTTGAAACAGAGGTATGAATCCCCCCTCCCCAATATGCTAAGTTTTAATGCTGGAAAGGATGCGCAGCAGGTTAGAATGATTAGGATACAGATGAATATGTACTAACAAGTGAAGAGAGTGTGTTGAGAAGATGGAAGGAGTACTTTGAGGAGCTGATGAATGAAGAAAAGGCGCGAGAGGAGGATGGATTACTAATTATGAAGTGTAGAGGGGGGGCAGGGCAGCTATAGAGACAATGAATAGTGGAAAAGACATGTGGTCCTTTGAACTGATGTCTAAGAGAGAGACAGCGAGAGAGCAGTGGAGTTCTTAACCAGACTGTTTAACATAAATTTGGAGAGTGGGAGGATGCCTGAGGAATGGAGAGGAAGTGTACAGATTTTCAGGAACAATGGTGATGTCCAGAGCTGTAGTAATTACAGTGGGATAAAGCTGATGAGCATTACCATGAAGATATTGAGTTATTGAAGCTAGATTAAGAAGAGAGGTGACAGTCAGTGAAGCAGAAGTGTGTCCTCATAGCAAGAAAGAGCACTACAGATGTGATGTTTGCTTTGAGGGAGGGGGCCTGGAGAGTTGGAGGTGTGCACAGGAGAAATGAGGAATGCAAGTCAGGAGAAGCAAGACAGACTACATGTGTGTAAATGAGAGGTAGACAACTGTAACAGTGAGGCTGCAAAGAGTAGAGGTAGTGAAGGTGGACGGAGTTTAAATACCTGGGATCAACCACCCAAAGCAATGGACGGTGCACAAGACAGATGGAGAAGAGAGTGCAGGCAGGGTGGTGTTGAGTGCCAGGAGTGATTTGTGATGGAAGGATAGGAGGAAGAGTGAAAGGGAAGGTTAAGATGGTCTGGAAAAATGCAGAGGAGGGGTAGTGGATATACCGGATACATGATGTTGAATATGTCAAATTACTTGACAAACCACATACTGGAGATACACTGTGGCTCTAAAGGGTGTCTTGTGTAAAACTGGCCTGCCTGACCTGCCATAAACTGAAGACATTTGGTGCATCATGATGTGGAAAATCCAACAACGGAGGCCATGAACTGCTGAGCACCTAAAACTTAACGTGAAGCAAAAATGGGAAATCATTTTGCTTACTAAACATCAAGACTTTTCCTCCTTAGCTTTGAGTATAGGATGTGGTTACACAACACAGATTTGCATTGCAACACTTTCCCCTGTCCCAACTTTAAAAGAAAATCATCATCATCACATTAAACACAAGCATATATTTTACAGATTACTATAAATGTCTCACATTCAGCATTTGATGTGTTTGATGTGCTTTTCTTCATGATATAAAGAAAAGCACACCCTCCGTCAATTCTAATTCTACCATAAATAATCTGGTCCTTACCGGGTCTTAAACGTATTTAAATTCAATGTCAGATCAACGTACTTAACAAAAACTAAGGAAATATTAGAAGCAGTGTGTGGAAAACGAAATCCACCCTTACTGCTATGATGGGGATTAATAGGGTAAGTTGTAGACAGGTGCTGAATGGCAAATGATCATCAGTAAGTGTGAGCACCTCACTTAAGTGGAAAACATTCGAGACAGTTGCCAAACGTCCCAGGCGTGGACGTCACAGCAAATTCACCCCAAGGTCAGACCGTGCAATGCTCAGAGAAACTGCAAAAAAACCCAAACTTACATCTCAGAATCTACAGTCCTCAGTTAGCATGTTAAAGGTTAAAGTTCATGACTGTATAATTAGAAAAAGGCTGGTCATGTATGGCTTGTTTGGAAAAGTTTCTTCTCTCTAAAAAGAGCAGGTTTGGCTCAGGCTCATGGGTCAGGTTTGCAAAGTTGAATATGGACAAACCACAAGACTTCTGGAATGGTGCTTTGACAGATGAGACCAAAGTGGAGATGTCTGGTAATGCACAGTGAAAAGCAACCACAGCACATCAGCACAAACCCCTCATACCAACTGTGAAGCACGGTGGTGGAGGGATGATGATTTGGGCTTGTTCTACAGCCACATGACCTGGACACCTTGCAGTCACTGAGTCGACCATGAACTCCTCTGTATACCAAAGTATTCTGGAGTCAAATATGCAGGATTCTGTTTGACAGCTAAATCTTGCCTCAAATTGGGTCATTTATCATAAGGACACCAGCAAGTCTACAGTACAACAGAATATATAAAAAAAAGAAAATAGTCAAGGAGTAGCAATGCCCCAGTCAAAGTCCAAACACATTCCTCACGCCTGATTAAAATGCTGTAGTGGGACTTTAAGAGAGCTGAATGAACTGAGGCAACTTTAAAAAGAAGAGTGTGTGAAAATTCCTCTACAAGGATTTGAGAGACTGATAAAATCACAGAGAAAATAATTACTTACTAGTATTGCTGGTACAAGTGATTTCACAAGCTAATCAATAACAGGGTGTACTTATTTTTTCATATATTGCATCTGCATTTCTGCTTATTTTTTGTCAGATAAATAGTGTAATAAAGTCATGTGTTGTTGTTCTTCTAAGGTTGTACTTAAATAATTTTAAGACCCAGTAATAAACTGATTTTAAAAAATTATGTCCTGATACGTAAAACCTTAGAACTGAAAGAGAGTGTACTTTCTTTTTACCATGACTGTATTATTTTATGATTTAGAAATCACTGCCTTGGGGTTAACTCTTTGAGAAACATTGTTGCGCTAGTCCTGCTGGATAACCTTTTATCCTTGGGCCACATCTTACAACCTCTTTTTCAACCCTGTTTATCTTCGGTGCGCCTGAAGGAAAAAACCCTGCTCTGTAGAGAAATTTTAAACTGAAAGAAGCCTGTCTTTTTACACAATCTGAGGGGACAGAGTCATCACAATATTTCTAAACAGTTTGTAAGTAACAGGTGGCTTTTTCATCATCTAAAAACTTCCCCCACAAAAATTTAAGAAAAAGAAAGCTGTTTCTCTACATGTCAGGGGAAGTTCCCTACAGGAAGTGGTGCAACCGCAGACCACATTTTGGTTAACAGATATGTAAAACCTATGCCATTAGGCCACAGATGGATTTATATCCACAGGAAAAAAACATGTAGCATTGAGGTTTCTATTTACATTTTGCAACTGAGACAAGATGGAGCAAGTTTAATGGGCTAAAATGACAGTTTAGTAGGCCACACAATGAATCTAAATGGAAATAAAGGTGGAGCCTGGGTCCTCAAATCGATATAAACACGGCTTTTGTAAACTCATTTCTTGGTGGACTAAGCTTAATCAAACAAACATGTTAATATGTACTGTACTGTGCTACCTGCTGTTATATAATTTGTTCACCAGAGGGCGCTGTGGTGTCGTTGATACGATAATGTGATGAGCTTGGATAAGTTTCTTATCCAAATTTAAATGTCGAAACAACATTACTAAGGACCCTTGGGAAGGAAGTGTGCACGCAAAATTAATGAATTGCAGTATTTTTTTTTAAACAAGGAGCCTACATGTGGCCTTTTATCCCCGAACATCAGCATTAGGAATATCAAAAAATACAGTAATATGCTAATGTGAACAACTTGTTGACAGAAAACAGGCATTTAAGTGTGGCACAGGAAGTGTGTGTAATTAAACAAAATAATACATTTTAAAATAATTATTTTCAAATAAATATGTTTGATGTCTTACGATCAAATACACAGTGGGCCTTTAATGCCAGCCAGGATATTGTACTAAACAATCAATTTTACACCTGAAAGCAAGATAAAAATAGCCATCTATGCAGTGAAGCATTGGATGTGGGATTTGTCACGCATGAATAGCCCTTAAAGAGCCAACAGATGGGTCAAAATTTTTAGAAGGTTAATACTTGTGGAAAAAAATGTATCGGATATAAATATAATAAACGCTACAGTAAAAATAATGAAAGATTACATGAGGGAGCTTCACAGGAACCTAGAGAGAACAAGGAGACCCAAAAACTACAATACCCAGTTTGCAATGCACATCCTGGTTGAAAGGTTGAGAACGTCATATTCATGCTGCCTGGAACCACAACATACAGCTAAATAGCTAGCAAAACAGCTGTTTTTTAATAGTGGTATATTTATTATTTTTGTTCATTGTTATTGTAGCTCGTTTTGGCAGAAATGTCCGGAAAGGCTAAAGATATCCTACAGATGGACCTGTACGGTTTACTTGGTGTTGAAAGCACTGCTACAACGAAAGAGGTGTGTAAATTAGCTAGCAATTAAAGCTAGCTTTAGTTATTGTGAAAAAAAAAAATAGCCGTGTTAAGATAGCCACACTTGTAAGGAACGTATTGTAAGCTGGAACCCGTTATTTTGATTTGGCAGATGATTTATTTCCAAATGATAAATAATACAAATTTTTTGTGGTAGGACATTTTTGTCACCAAACAAGAGGCTATGACAGCTTTCTGCTATGAAGATTATAGTTATGGTACTTTTTTAAATCGTATGTGTTTGTGTAAATGATGGAAAACGTTTTTGTTTGTTTGTTTTTACAGTGTGAGATAAACGTAAAACGTAAAACTAGAAAAGATGTAGGTCCAGCAGAGCCCTAGGCATGTCATATAACAGACAAACCGGCAAATGGTTCATTTACACCGTTGTGATACTCTGAAAAGGCCACTGAGTGGGGGTGTTGCATCAGGCAAACTTTTAGTACTATGCTTTGACATAAAATCCCTTTACAGTGAAACTATGACTATAATTTCGGTGTGATTATTCTGTTATTGGTTTAACTATATATATATATATATATATATATATATATATATATAACTTCAGTTAAATCAACATACTTAGGTCATGAAAGCTGGGTTTGGTAATGTGATTAATTCTGAAAACATCTGATTACATGTGCGTTACTGCCGTGGGTAAACTATTTTTTTGCTTTTCTGCGTTTTGGAAACAAAATTTTGCAAAATTATGTTTGTGCTTGCAATAAACCCTGGGAGCATTTCCCCAACATCTCTTCAATATTTCATCTCTGAGCGGTTCACCATGATTCCCTGAATCAAGCATTTTCCCTGCAACCACCTCTCTTCACTGTTTCCACAATCCTGAATCCACAGGCCTGAAGGGAAATTAAAATTGCTGCCAAAATGAGGGAGGCAGTTAATTTCTTAATTGTAATTCAAAGTTCTGTCCTCCCCAGAGGATTATCCTTAAGGAAGTTGGTGGTTGTGGCTTGGGCAGAATTGAGGCTCCAAATGGAGAGGGGCTGATTCTGTGAGGTCTGTTGATGGTCGAGAGAGATAGTGGGTTTGTTTGTGTGTGTGTGTGTAGTGCATTTAGTCGGCGGGGGGGGGGGCCTCAAAAATCAATCAAGTGTGTGAAGAGAGATGTCATCAGATGGGCTACTTATCCCAGTTTTTTGGCCTGCTGCTCTATCCCAGCTATTAGGCACACTGTTTATCAAAGAAAAAGGGAAGAAGCTCATCCCAGAGCCTGTTTATGTGGGTTTAGCCATAGCTTGTAAAAGACTGCCTTGACGTAGGGGATTTGCATACTTCATGTTCCCTTGTTTCTCTTTAGCATCTCTGCTGCTGACCTTTCGCTGCCTTAGCTGGCTGATAAATGCCATCGAAACTGGCACTTCAGAGTTTATGATTTAATGACTTCATGGGGTTTACGTTATGCTTATAGTGCTAGGGAAGGCTTTTTCTAAAGGCCAGCCACCAGTTAAACACTTGTACCTACCGCAGATTGCTCGTCCACAGCCAAGACCACACAGAATTTCTTGTGGTTTGTTCAGCTACTTAAATTTTAATGTACCTATTACCTAATGTGTTTCAGTAACTACACGCTTGAATGGTTTACTTCCACTCAGAGCATCCAAGGACAGGTGATTTCATTGCATTGTAACAGTTCATTGTAAACCCAATGCCCCCACTGATGAGTTTCTTTTTCCTCTTCAAGTCTTTGTCAGAAAAGGTACATCCAGATTATAATTGCATTCTGCAGTGCACTTGGGAGCATCATCACCATGCAATCAGGACAGCAATTTTTATGCAGTTTATTTCTGGCGCACTAAGTATGTATTCCACAGTTATACAGCCATATACACAAAGCAGTTATAACTGAAGAAATAGATTAAACCCTAATAATGCTTTTGCCAGATCAGTTACAGTTAGGTTGGTATTATTGATTTAGATTTTTATTAAGTGGATTAATCAAAATGAGTGCTCTTCCTCAAACAATTTGATTACTGCTTATTAATTTATTTATGCCAGCGTGATTTGAAGTTCTGTGAGGTTTGCATTAAGAAGCACATGCACCAACAATGTGTTTATTGTTTCTCCCTGATACATCTTCAGTGAGATTCTTTGGGTCATGAGGTGTTTTGGATCTTTTAGCATCAGACCTCCTCACCCAGATGCCACAAATGGGGTTGGCCCTTTGTCTTCCGTCTCCTGTAGCGCCCAGTTGCTTGCACTTTGACGAGTGAACATCCTGCAAAGCCTCTACAGCTATCCTCTTTGGGCTCACAGAGCGTCTTCCAGCCTCTGTCCTGGCACTTCTCCAACAGCTCCTAGTACTTTGCGTGCTTCTTCTCATTTACTCTTCCCACACGCTCTTCCCAGGGCACTCTAAGTTCCTGAATGATCAATTGTTTAGTCAGTGGCCAGAGTGATTTCGTGACAGTGTCTTGCAGAAACTTCAGCTGTTTGTCCAGGTCCATGCTCAGCTGCTAGTGGAGGTCTACATTTGCTTTTCTTTTTACCTTTCTTTCTCTGGAGTATTTTGTTGTTATTTTCTTCTAGCTGATAATATCCTATAAATAGTCACACATTGTTATTAATGAGGATGGATCCATGGCTGATCAGGCAGCTAATCATCTACACAGGAAGGGTCTCTACACTGGGACCAGTAGTTAGTCAGCTATAATTGGCACCAAAAACTGGTTTAATGAGGACAAGATGTGAGCATGCAGCTAAACTGAAGCAAATGGGTATCCGGTCGGCACTGAGAATCTTTTTAAAAAAAATTTTTTTATTTTGCCAGGCACTAACTATTAGGCTACTGTTGGCCTCCTACTCCAGGATTGTAGTCTTTCCCTGATCTTGTGGGTTATTCTTTGACGAACAGAAGTGTGGGAAATAGCTGAGATTTCTTCCATTTAGTCTGTCTCATGCATGAAACAAGGAAAATTGGCATATGAAAATGTGGAATATTTTGAATCACAACAGACAGAAGATACAGTAGGATTAAATACAGTTTTCATCATCTGTAAGCACAAGGGACAGCAGCTGGTTTTATTCCAGGAGTTCTTCTGTTTTTCATTTTTTCCAACAACTGATGGATTCAGAGCCAGTCCTATAAGGTCACGGTGAACTGCACAAAGATAATTGCTACAGTAATTGGCTGGATTAGGTTTATAAGAAGATGCCCTTCAATTGAAGACTTATGTGCACATGTGCTAACTTCTTTAAGATTGCACTGCTTTGGCTCCCAGTGTGGAGGACCAGCGGGCTCAGGGTCTTCCAGCATCAATTAAAGCTTGCGTGTTATGGCATTGATGGGAGTAATCATGCATTATTTAACAAAACAGCTCCGGAGGCACAGTAGAGAGGATCTCTAGGATCTCGTGAAGGATGCTAGAGGGAGTGAAAAGGAAAAGATTGGAGGAGGAACTGGAGAGAAGGGGAGTTATGATGACATGCAAGATGGCTGTTCTCCACCAGAGCAACTTCGCTGATGACAGGTTGTACTTGTCAAGCAGCTCGGCTGGCCAAACGTACTTCCCGACAACGGCAAACATCTGCTGTTAGTGAAGACGTGGCGGAGACATGTTTATCTTGTCAGATAGGTGCAGGTGATGGATGTGAGAAGCTGACTGAATGTGAATTAAGGACACAGTATAAACTCACGGGTGATTTATTTATTTTTATAAACGCTGCTTTTATTTCAAATCACACGTACTTATCTTCATGATGAACTCTGGTTACCCTGTTTTGGAATTTTCTGTTACCCTGTTTTTGGCGTCCATTTCTGTATTTCTGAGTAAAGAAAGACTGCAGACACAATTACTTATTAAAGGGTTTGAGATGTTTTGTTTTATGCATAAACGTGATGATACATTTAAAGGAAAGGTAAATTAATCATACTAATACCAGATCTCAACTTGAAGTAAATGCAGTAAATCCAGTAATGGATTATCTGACAAGTGTTTACTCGTATTGCTTTTTATTTTCTCTTTTCCTCAGTGCATCATATAAATGATGATCCAATTCGAGTGCAGTTAAACATTCACCTGTTGTGACAAAGAAATGAAGGGTTTTCTCAATAAGGAAGTAATCTATTCTTTAACCTCAGTTCCAAAACGTCGGGACACTGCGTAGAATGTAAATAATAACTGAATGCAATAATTTGCAAATCACATAAACAAAAAAATGTCTCAAAAAAGTTGGGACATGTTCATGTTTACTGCTGTGTAGCATCCCCTGTTCTTTTAACGACAGTCTGTAAACATCTGGTAAGCGAGGAGAGCAGCTGCTGGACTTTTGGAAGAGGAATGATGTCCTGTTCTTGTCTGATATAAGATTGTAGCTGCCTGATAATTCTGGGTCTTCTTTGTTGTGTTTTTTGCTTCATGATTTGCTGAATGTTTTCAATCAGTGAAAGGCAGGCCTGGTCAGCAACCAGACTCTGCTATTATGTAGTCATGCTGTTGGAATAGATGCAGTATGCGGTTATGCATCATCTTGCTGAAATATGTAACGTCTGTCCCAAAGTCCTCCGGATGGGAGCATATTTTGCTTTGAAACTCAGCATTAATGTGCCTTTCCAGGTGTGCAGGCTGCCAATTCATTAGGCACCCCCATGCCATCTGCACCCCCATTTGCAGGGTTTTAAACTGAATGTTGATAACAAGCCTGATCTTCTCCTCCTTAGTGTGGAAATCATGGGACCAAAGTTTTCCACACATAATTTTATATTTCAACTTGTTAAACCACAGAACAGTTTTCCACTTTGCCTCTGTCCATTTTAAATGCGCTTTGGCCCAGAGAAGACAGAAGTGTTTCTGGATCATGTTCAAATATGGCTTCTTCTTTGGAGGATAGTGCTTTAATCTGCATTTTTGGATGCAAAGGCAAATTGTGTTTATAGACAGTGATTTCTGGAAGTGTTCCTGAGCCCATGGTGTGAGATCCATGACAGAATCATGTCTGTTTTTAATGCAGTGGTGCCCGAGGGCTCGAAGATCACAAGCATCCAATGATGATTTTCCACAGCGATTTCTCCAGATTCGCGAAATATTTTGATGATATTAGGTACTGTAGATGATGAGATATTCAAAGTTGGAGTAATTTTATAATAAAAAATATTACTGTGAAACTGTTCCACAAAATATAGATAATTTTTTGCAGATTGGTGGAGCTCTGCCCATCTTTACTCCTGAGAAACTTGCTTTTTTCCAGCTTGCTCTGTCCCAAATTTTTTTTGAGACATGTTGCTGTCATCAAATTAGAAATGAACTAATATTATTCAGAGAACATTTCAAATGTCTCAGTTTAAACATCTATGTTTTCTACGTTCTTTTGTGAATAACATATGGGGTTATGAGATTTGCAAATCATTGCATTCCATTTTTTAAATTTACATTGTAAAATCCTAACTTTTTTGAAACTGGGATTGTAAGGTAGATTTCTTCTTTATTGATAAAAAATGTAACTTGTTTGTCACAGTAGTTGAATATTTAACTGCACTTGAATTGGATCACGTTCTTTTCACTTTATTTAGTTAATTTTCAGCTTTATAACTTTACAACTTTATAAAAAACTTTACAACTTTATAAAACCCATTAGAAAAATAATAATTTTGCCTCACTGCTTCAGGGAAGTCCTGAAAGCTGTAATCCGATTAATCTAAATATAAGAAATGCCAAAAATTCAAAAACATTAGCTCATTTAAAAAGTGCAGCCGATGCTCTGTGCTCTGTCCTTTATGCACTACAAGATTTAATGCAATTTATCAGCTGGAAAAAGAGAAGGACTTTTGTTAAAATCACAGGAATAAATCTGTGAGCATGGCAACACAACTGTCCTTCTTTCAGCACAAGAACTTAAGTGCTGATCGGTTACGCCAAAAATTTGTCAAATGAGGAAACCAAGTAGCGAACTAACCTATTGACCCAAATCACAGTAATGATTGTGAAACAATCTCTGGGCCCCTTTTATAAAAATAATGGATAAGCCTGAGATTGAACTCCCATTAGAACAGAAAGAAATCATTAATGTATTAATGACAATGCAAAGTGGTAAGGCACATGGTCCAGATGGTTAGCTAACTGAACTTAAATTATGGAGGATTTTACTAAATTTTATAAGAAAATGATCACACTCTCATTTCATCTTCAAATCTGTTTTTTAAAAAGATATCATTTCATTTATATGGAATGAAAAAGAGCTCTTAATTATATATGGAGCTACAACAGTGGCATAAGCTAAAGGAAGGCATAGCTCTTCCAAATCTTGGCTGCTAACATTGAATTTCAAATGTTCAAAAATGATTTATATTGGGTTTTTGATTCCAGATACAGACTGATGCCATTTTGAAAGCACATTGCACAGCTTTGATTATCTAAAGTCCCTATTTTACAGTTCACTAACAACTCCAGAAATGATTGATCTTGCCAAAACAAAGTGTGTATTACATATTTTTCTATTCCAGTTTAGGCATCGGTTCTCTGTGGTATAACAAAAGCTCACACACCTTTAAATTTCAGTATTGTGCAGTACGTTACAGCGACCATCAAGGTACATTAATTTTTATCAAAATGACATTAATGCAGTGCAGGCTTGTTTTTGTCTCCGCTTAAATTGCATTACCATCAGAGATTATGTAACACCAATTTTTAAAAAAATGATGTAGACTTGTTTTCAATAATGGTCTGCACATCTTGAGCAAGTTGCTTGGCGCTTTGTGGAAATCCGCGGAAAGCAACTCCTCACAGTGGTAGAGGGAAAAAGGACAGAGTAGCACCCATTTTCAGGCTGTGTTTTGATCCCAGAGAGGAGCTGCATTTCACTTCTTTTCAATTCAGTTCAATTTTATTTATGTAGCGCATAATCACAAGAACGGTGCTTGAGGCAACTGTTGTTGAAGAGGAGTACAGTTTTGAAGCCAAACTCGAATCTTCAGTTCCTTATACCTTACTACAAAGCTTCGGAATGAGTTGGACAAAGGTATAATAGGGAGTGCATTGAAAAGAATGTGAGAAATAGACAGGGGGAGGATAATAAAGGGGAAGCAGGCTAAGGCAAACAGTAAGCATATGTGTTTGGTTCTAGTCCACAGCCCTGCGTGTCAGTCGCAATCTGTAGGAACGCTGTGTGTGCCAAGCAGCAAGACTAAATATCCTCTAATGATGTCTAGTCTCTCAAAAAGCCCTCTCACTGAACCAGGTTCTCATTTACTGTTGGAACAATAATGAAAAACCCCCAAAACCCCCAATCCAGTTTAGATAGAAGAAAGGACTTTTGACATTTAGGAGCTGTGTGAGCTGCAGTTATCTCCAGAGGATTCACTGGAGGCTTGCTTGGTTCATATAATCAATCAGAGGTTAAGCTCTTGCACCCTGGATGGAGGGCATCTAGTCTAATGTGTCACTGTACTTGACTGTCATTGGAGCTGCAGTTAAAAAAAAAAAGCTCGGACACTGATTGATTACACCATTGTGCTTACCTCCCCCCAATCCATCCATCCCCATAAAGTCAGCTCAGTATGTTTTGGCAAGAATTCTAGAGATAAAACTGTGCAAAACAAATTACAGGGAAACACTCCATATGCCAGAAGACAATGCATCCAATGGAAACGCTTCCCAGACATGAAGAAAGGGGCTCCCAGTTTTTGTGGCCCGAAGCGTACTGGCAGGAGATCGATTTGCGCTAACAGGGAGAATTTGAAAACATCCAGAATGTTGGCATGACTGATTATGACTGGTGAGAAAGTGCATGTCAGTGTTTGTGTTTGGTCTGTTCTTCAGTGCGTATGTATGGGGGGGAAGGGTTGGATGTGCCAAAACTTTAGCATAGTCTATATGAGCATGTGCGTTTGAGGTTGTGCAGAATTCTCAAGCGCTGGTCTCCACAGCCCCCTCTGGTCTCTGCGGTAATTTTCCTGTTTCCCTTCATTCTCAAAAGAAGCAGACGTCTAATAAAAACCACCCCTCCATTAAGTGATTCCTAGAAGGACCAATGAATGGTTAATGTTCCAAGCAGTGACCCAGAGTTAAAAAATCAGCTATAACTAAAACCTTATTTGGATTAACCCCGCCGCTGCCAAAGGATTTTGCTTTCAGACTACGTCAGACTTGTATTTGTTTTCATTTTTTATGACATATTCTATCTAATATTGTTTAAATAAAGATAGAATAATAGTAGGTTGCAACTTCATATTTATCTTCCAAGCTGATAACTGCAATAGCCTGAGAATAGTTTGGAATTCTTGTACAGTGCAGTATGTACCACAGTAGTTAGAAGCCATTAACGGCATGTCAAAAGGACACGAAGTACAGGATCGGCTTAAAGTTTCAATTTGATCCAAACAAAACAATCCCATTAAAGACCACATTTCACCTCAGATGTTTTTATGTCAGGCTGTTACTGTCTTTGGCATTATTTCAATGTGGCTATAACTTTTCTTTTTTTTTTCCAGTTACACTTCTGGGCCAAACTCAACATAATAAAATTATTGATACACAGAGTAAGACTTATATTTTTACACAGTGTCCAAAATTTGTGCTTAACCTCGCAAGACCCCGCGCCCTCATACGGGGGACATTACATTTCGTTTTTTTCTTTTTGTAATAGCTTTCTTCCTGCTAAAAGGGAGTTTTTCCTCCCCAGTGTTGCCAGTGCTTGCTCATTTGTTGTTTGTTAGGGTTTTTCCTCTATTATTTTAGGGTCTTTACCTTACAATCTAAAGCGCCTTGAGGCGACTCTTGTTGTGATTTGGGGATACATAAATAAAACCGAAGGTTAAGGGAATTGTTCATTTTTTGGGGTGTTCTAATAACCATTTTCCACTCTTCATAATGTTTGGGGGTTTCCCTCCTTCTCTTTCAGATCAAGAAAGCGTATCGACAGAAAGCCTTAACATGCCATCCAGACAAGAACCCAGACAACCCGAAAGCAGGTGAGAGAGGCAGTTTTTGTTTTGCAGTGTACTGCTTTCTCACATGATTTCCAAACCTTATTTGACTGAGATGCATGTAAAGATGCAAATGATTGGATGCATAAAAGTTCTGGTGTAGATCCACATCTCTTGGCTTGCTAGTTGCGCACATGGTAAAATAGTGCAGGAAATTGTCAGATTCAGAGCGGGTGAGTGTAGTAGTGAGAATGCATCTGAGGTGTATATCTCCTTTTGTGTGCTATGTGGGAGTAAGTACAACTTCAGAACATTTCCCTACGTGACTGTCCCAGGTTCATGTGTCTTCTGTCTCCATTCTGAGGCATTGACCGCTGACACTGAGGAGTTAGTTATGACCACTCACTGAGTTGCCATTAAGGTCCAGGGCCAAAAATGAATGCTCCAGAGTAACATTCTCACAGCGTTAAACTCTGCCAGACTTCCTAGCCACAGCACTCTGTCGCAAGGCAACCGGCGCATGCTTCTCCTGCCAGCTTTTTAGCTAGAAAAACATGGCCAGCATCACCATCCTCACCACCCTCATCCACGCTCTGTCCTTCTGCAGCTTGGTGCCAACCAGCATGTCAACAATTAGACCAGAAAATCTCAGCGTAGCTTTTTGTCAAAAGGGGAAAAATGCACCTTGGACAAGAAGCTGGTCACGAGGTATGTTTTCAAGTGAGGTTTATGTGGTTGCTGGATGGTTCAGACAATTCCTGATTATGTGAGGAAAAAAAGGAAATTGGTAGGGTTGAGAGGGATAACACAAAAGCAGGGGGTCGGTTTCCCAGAAATGGAAAAGTAGTGGTTTGGAGGGCCTCAACACTTGAACCCGCGCATGAAGAGAATTGGACTCTATCGCACGAGAGCGGAGCAAGTCTTGGGACTTGCTGCCCCTCAGGGGACGGTTGTTTGCATGTAAGAGGTGACATAGGGTTCACAATTCTTCACTGATTGACGATACCCCTCCCCACTATTCCCTTTCCCCTCTAAATACCCCATATTATGACACTCTGAGGTGCCTGGTGGGCATGGCAGGTTTCCCCCAGTTGGATTTCATTCCAGCCCATTATATGCGCGTAGGTAACCTGACCGCCTCCGCTGGCAGCGCGATCTCGAGAGCCTTCTGTTAGTGTGCAATGCCAGTCCCCACAGGGAGTAACAGTATCAGTCTGTTAGGCCTCCCATAAGTGAATGATTAAGCCTGGCTAGTATCGTGCAGTAATGTGCTGTTTGGAGGACAAGCTGGGGGGGATTGTGGTCTCCCAGTGTACATTTGTCTGTGCGTGTGTGTTAAATGACAACTGGTGTAGCGGTATTTGCAGCAGGGGGAGCCAAAGGAATGCACGGCCGTGTCAATGGAGGAAACGAGTTTTGTGCGACCTGCGGCAAATTTTGAGACACGAAATGTCGCAGTTTGTATTGGCTCCATGTCCCATCATCTCGAGGCATTTGTAGACATAACGCTGCTTTTGGATTAAGTGCCCTGTCCTTCACAGACTCCCCGTTTCAGTATAATTTCAAGATCTGTCTTTTTTTGTTTCAAACTGGCACAATTATCAACCTAATTTTTGCAAACCTTTAGCCACATTTTTCTTTTTTATAGGTGATATCCCACAAGATAAAAGTTGAAGGCAGTATTGTAAGAAAATGCTCTTATTCTGTCTTTTTTTTCTTTTCTTTTAGTGGAGCTCTTCCACCAGTTATCCCAGGCTCTTGAGGTGCTAACTGATGCTGCCGCCAAGGTAAGACCACTGGTGCCTTTCAACCTTTAACATGGATCCTAGCCCTCAAGTAAACCGAGACACAGTAAGCCCAACAAGGAGTGATCTTGAAGTCTAACACTTTTTTTTTCAGGCTGCTTATGACAAGATTTGTGCTGCCAAGAAACAAGCAGAAGAAAGAAACAAGAAACTAGATAGCAAGAGAAAGAAAATTAAACTTGGTGAGTGATTTTTCTACCGCATCCCAGAGATTGTTATTTAGTGATATTATCTTGTGTTTTCTTTCTAATTGTCAAGTTTTAATACTGAAATACTGTTTCCTCTTTAAAGAATAATAATAAGTCAGTCAATCAGTACTATGAGTATATGATGGAGATGTGGATTAGTTTGTGTGCGTTGTTTTGACAGACTTGGAGGCCAGAGAGCGACAAGCAGAAGCTCAAAGCCAGGAGGAAGTGCAGATCACTAGAACACTCGAGGAAGAGGTATCGTATTTTATAGAAATTACATTAGCAAAGATACTGTGCTGCACTTTGCCTTAGGAGGCTGCAGAAAATGAAAAATTTCACTATACTGCTGGTATAAGTGCTGTATTGGGAAATGCATCTAGGAAACTCTACAGTACACCCAGGTGCTTTTATTCTGTTTTTCATCAAATACTTTTTCCTGATTGAGTTGAACTCTTCCAAATACTTGGGTCACGAACAAAGGCTCTATCTAAGAGCTCCTCTCTTTTTTTTTTTTTTTCACAGACATGTCATAATTATCAGTAAGGTCATTAGGTGATATTGCATGACTCGGAGCAGTTTGTGCAGAACACTCATAAATAAAAATGGTGTGCATGCTTCCCGTGTGAGTAATTTCCATGCGCTCAAGGTGCTTCATGCATATACATAAGTGACGATGTGCATTGGAAGGAGGCCATAACCAGCAGGTGGCACTGTTCCATTTTCTGTCTTCATCAAGGCGTTAGTGCCTTAAGTGATGAAACAAGCTGGTTTTGTATACTCTCCTTGAGTAGAGGACATAAACACAGAATGGCAGAGTAATAAAGCTATTCCAACAGCTGTTATCTTAACATGTGCTGTCACTTAATGCCTGGCCACCTGTTCATTCACATTTCTGTATTTTATGTGCACCTTTTTCTCCAAGATTGCCCGCTTGAGGGAGGAGGGATCCAGACAGCTCGAAGAGGAGCAGAGGCTCATCAGAGAGCAGATCCAGAGAGAAAGAGAAGCACATCAACACGGAGGAGACCACACTCAGAGAAGTACGTGTACTCCTGTGATTTAACCAATCCTTGCTGGTCTGAGTTAGCTAAACCAGTTTATTGTAGTCCTGACATTTTTATATCATCCCAAAGCCTTGTTGGAGTGAAGGAGTGAACCCCCTGTGTTTCCCATCCCTCGTCGTGCCAGCACAACCACAGCAGCCACCAGGCTCCCTGTGGCTCACCAAGTATTATTCACATGATAGACTATAACAATAACTGAAATTATATTGGAAGAGGTCTATTTTAGTTTCTTGGCAAGATAGCAAAGGGATGCCAATCACTGCGTACACACAGCGGTCCATCAAACTTTTAACCTCATGGTAATATTTTTTGCAGCAAAAGGAAGGCAGCGTGTATATACTTAGGAAAACAACTGACTGCTGCCCTAAACTAGACCCCTTTTGTGGCCGGACAATTACTAATGCATTGTCAGTATGTCTTTTGCGTCTTTTCCATTTGCACGCACACGGCCCTCCTCTGGATCAGCAAGAACTATACATTTAACACATGACATCCATTTTAAAATTGCTGTCTATCTGCACGAGTCCCTCGACTGCTCTCTTGCGTATAATATTTCAGGAAAACAATAGTTTCTTTGTTTTTTCACTTCTCTGTCTCATCCTCCCCCCTCTGTTGCGCTTTGTCAGACTCAGGAGTGGAGAGATGTTCCAAGAGCAACGTAACCCCGAAATTGAAGGTAAGGCTTCGAATATGCGAAGAGAGGTCAGGGTTGGGGTGAATAATGTATTAAGAGAATAATGTAGGTCCCTCAGTAATGTGGAGGAGCGACTGCTATATCTGAGTGAAATTTCTGGCAGGATCTCAGCGGGGAGTTTGATAAAAACCTTTTGCCATTTGTGTTTCGTTATTGGAGACCACATAAGTTGCCTCACTACTGAGCACACATGCTATTCTGAAGTCCATTCCTCTTGAGAGGGCACAGTGTCGTCAGGAGACCAGTATCTAAACTAAGAGAAGGCTTATTGTATTTCCTCCTGGAAACAGCCGAGTCTGCATGTATTAACATGGGATGTTAGCTAATGTGTTTAGACAGTAAATCTGGTTTTAAAATTTGATAGCCATCTAGTGCAGCAGCGTATTCCCTGACATTTGTGTGTTCAGCTAGAAAAAACAAACAGCGGCCAGACTGACAGTATCACAAATCATGTTGCATGGACAGGGACACGTTTACTGCAAGATTTATCTCAGAGGCTCTGCTTCTATCTCAGATTGCAGCCCTGCGTGCAATCAAAAATATTTTCTTATTAATAATTTATTGGCTGACATCAGATACCTGCGTCTGAACTTCTTAAAAGCATAACATGAAATATATAATCTCCAGACAGTTAACTGAAGACATTTTTTTCTTTATTCAAACTGCCCATTACTTCTCACTATATAAAGTTTAATTTGATTTTTAAAAATTGTCTATGACCATCACTGTAGCCTCAGGATAATTATCAACTGTGTTGATGACTCGCTTTTTGAAAAATAGATCTAAATTTTGAGCAAACGCAGCAGTTGTTCTGTGTTGCAGGCTGAAATCACAGACATCACATCATAGAAGTACCTTAACATTTTATTTGACGATTACCGGGTAAGGAGGTTATCAGTGGGGAGAAGAGAATGCTCTTGGATGGACATTTTCAGCCGTAATTGCTGGTAAAAAGACTCCATTTGCACTTGGAAGTTCCCAGAAATCCTGTTGCTCTGACAGTGAGCAGAATGCTGGAGCTGAGTCAACACTTAGCGCTTGCCATTTATAATACTACTCTGAGCAGTTGCTGTGATATTTGCCTCATTTCCCTGTTTTTTGTACATGCATATGAGAAGTTACACAATATCTCTGTCTTTTTTTTAGGAGTACGGGAACTTGCATCAGCTTTTAGTGACAAAACTCCAAACGAGGGGGAGGGGGGGGG
>VUQG01006729.1:8436-19228 GCA_015106755.1 Etia nguti | reverse complement strand
AAAAAAAAAACGGGGGGGGGGGGGGGGGGGGGGGGGGGATATCTTTTACATATGTTTTAAAAACTTTTTTAAACTAAAAACACACTAACATTGTTAAGTAAGCAAAGAAGTTGACCACAGTTCACATAGCAGAAGAGGACTTCCTTTCTTTTGCCTATGACCGAGCACGTTCTTAGACATCGAACTGCTTTGGATTACTTGATTAATTTGTGATAGTTAAAGCAGGTGAGTCACCATATTTTCTGCGGTCCAGGCGTCCATGTTTTGAATTTTATTCATTTATCTGGCGCTTTCGGTATGAATGGAAATTGACTGCAGGTCTTGCAGGTGGTGCCATGGTGTTGTTCCAAGAGCTTAATAATGTCTTTTTCTCGTAGCTCCAGTGTGTGCTGATGGTTTTTGTAATCTGTGTCTCATCAGAGGCGAGCCCGCCTGGCACGCTTGGCCTCATTGTCAGCTGACTTTAATCAATTGTGTTCTAATGATTAGACATTATCATGCACTTCTTTAGCTCATGAAAACCTTCTTGACTAATATTAGCCTTTCCTCTCTCTTTCTCTCCTCCAGTTGAAGTGGAAGTGTAAAAAAGATGATGAGACGAATGGAGGCTACTCTCATGACATTCTTTTTAAGCTTCTACAAAAGGTATGCGTCCTGAAAAGAGAATAAGTAATGCCACAGTGCTACAAAGTTATTGATTTATACTGCAAAACAGTTTTCCTTTGCTTTTAGAACCCCTTTAAAAAAAAATACAACACATAGTAAAATAATTTAGGGTTGGCATTATATAGTACTGCCTTAAATAACTACTCTTTTTGTATTGCAAATGAGATAAGTGTTAAATGAATGCAAAATTCCCATGAATTTATGAGGTATTTATTTGACTAGTTTAGCCAAATGCAAACATCCTCCTCTCTAACGGGTCTGCAAATTAAATTTCAAGGAAATAAAAAACACTGCAGAATTTTTAGGTTTGCTCACTTCCAAAGAAACGCCTCTAAATCCAGAAAAAAAATACATCACATAAGTCACAAGTTATAAATTGATCCCCAAGCAAAACTTAACTAGGTACTTGATGGAGAAACCCTTGTAGGAAAGCATAATGGTAAGATGTCTTGATGCTTTCTCAATCATCCAGGAAAGTAAATCTCCAAAAGTTGATTCTGTTCATCTGGACGTAGCGTTTTGTGGGAGAAACGTTTCCTCACTCATCCAAGTGACTTCTTCAGTCTCAGGAGACACCTCAGGAGAAACGTTTCCTCACTCATCCAAGTGACTTCTTCAGGAGACTGAAGAAGTCACTTGGATGAGTGAGGAAACGTTTCTCCCACAAAACGCTACGTCCAGATGAACAGAATCAACTTTTGGAGATAATGGTAAGATGTTTCTTGAAGTTGGTCACCAATTCAATTAAATTCCGTTTTATTTATATGGCGCCAAATCACAATAGCAGTCACCTCAAGGCATTTTATATTAGGTAAAGACCCTACAGTAAAATAAATATAAACAGTATTATAAGTATCTGTATGTAATGATACTTCTGTGAGATGCTTATGAATATTTTTTCTCAAATGGTTACAGTTTTATTTGTAATGAAACTTATTAAGTCATTAGTAGTTAAGGTTAAAGGACTGTTTGGTTCAACAGAGCTCTGGGGTTGTTCTTATTTTCTTCAATCAGTGATCAATAGTAAGATGTCCTAGCTTTGTGTGTGAAGAAGACCAAATACATGAACAGATTTTCTGTAGGATTGAGGTCTGGAGACTGGCTAGGCTACTCCATGACCATAATGGCCTTCTTCTTTAGCTACTCCTTTGTTACCTTGGTGATGTGTTATGGGTCACTGTCATGCTGGAAGACCCATCCTTGACTCATATTAACTGTTCTTGCTGAGGGAAGGAGGTTCTCATCTGGAATTTTATGGTACATGGTCCTGTCCATTGTCCTCTCAATGTGGTGAAGTCATCCTGTACCCTCAGCAGAAAAACAGCCCCAAAGCATTTTTCGACCTCTGTGCTTGACTGTGGGGATGGCGTTCTTTGGGTCATACTGAGCATTACTCTGCCTCCAAACACGGTGGGGTGAGTTGATACCAAAGAGCTTGATTTTAGTTTCATCTGACCACACCACTTTCTCCCGAACCTTCTCTGAATCATTTAGATCTTCACTGGCAAACTTGCAACAGACCTATACGTGTGCCTTCTTTAACACGAGGACCTTGTAGGCACTCCACTCCAAGATTTCAGTTCATTGTGGTGTAGTGTAATAACAAAATGTTCTTGTTGACTGTGGTCCCAACTGCCTCCAGATCATTAACAAGCTCCACCTGTGTGGTTTTGGGCTGATCCACCACCTTTCTCATGGTCATCCTCACTCCTTGAGGCAAGGTCTTGCATGGAGCCCCAGACCAAGGACAAGTGATGGTCATTTTATATTTCCTTTATTTCCAAATAATCAGAACAACAGTTGTCAACTTTTCACCAAGCTTCTTGCTGATGGTCTTGTAGCCCACTCCAGCCTCGTTCAGGTCTACAATCTTGTCTTAATGTCTTAATGTCTTTTGACAGCTCTTTGGTCTTGCCCATGGTGGTTCTAGAGGTTGGAATGGAAAAAATTGATTCTGTGTACAGTTGTGCTTTAAACACATAATAAAGTGAAATCAGGAGTATCTGTTATTGATTGCTATATGTGTGTGTGTCTGTGTGCATATTATTGCATGGTAAAAAACCTACCTGCAGAGTCCAGCCTTATTTGAGGTTTGCATGACATCAGTGTTGTAGATTGTTTTGTTCCTCCCCTTAAATAAGGCCCATTAAGTTTTGTTGCAGTGAAAGTGCTGAGGGCAATGTTGTAGTGCCCTTTTAAAGCCATGCACACCATTGTTTGTGCCCCTCTCACCAAGTGATTAAGCAGTGCCGAGGGAGGCATTAGGAAATGTGCTCTTCTCATGCAACCTAGTACCACCTTATGCTGTGATCCGTCACAGGGGCTTTTGGTGGGGCATAGGTTGGCCTGAAATGAGGATAGGGCAAGTGTCAGTGACGTCAAGCTGGCTGGAAAAAGGCATTTCAATTTCTCTTCTGCACGCATGCAATCAATGTGGTCCCAAGTAGGAGGGAGATTTTTAAAAAAAAACTCTGGAAAAAAGTGTTGCTTCTTTTAAATTCTTAAGCAAAGGGAATATATTCTAAGAAAAATCCTGTTTAAGATGGCAAGCTCCAGTGAGTGACAGTTAATGGTTTGGGCAAGTAGAAATAGCCACTGCTGTGTGGGAACGAGTTTGATTGTGTGTATACGTGCATGTGGGCGTGTATGGACTTGTGTACTTTGGCTGCTTGAAGTAATACATCTTTGTTTCAAAAATATGTTACGATATTTATATTTCATGAAACAGAGGCCTTTAGAGAGTCTCCTTTGTCACTGTTGGCTTGCTTCAGAGTGTCCTTAGTAAGCATTAGCATTCTTGGACTTTCCAGTTCCCAGAATGCTACATTTTTTCAGAATGAGATTCTTAAAGGCTTCTTTCCTTGTACTCTTTGTTCCCAAGCCCCACTTTAGTTAGGAATAAGTAAATGGCATTGAGCTTTTTTACTTGATCCACCTGAGCTAACCATGAGGAATTTAAAAAGCCCTTTGTGCTCCTCCATTGTGTTTATAGTCTCCCCCTTTTTTTTCTCACCATGTCTTTCTTAAAGATGTTGGAGATTGGGCAAATGGTCTTTGCTTTGCTTCACTTTTAGGCCAACTTTTCCACTCTGTTGGGATCAAATGAGCTCAACATCATAAATCAGCACAGTTGGATATGAAACACATCTACTGTCAGGTTTAATGCTGACAGTAGATGTTTAAATGTTGTTGCTGTTCAAAGAATAACTGGCTAAGCCTCAAACATAAGAACAATATTGTGAGGTCTAATAACAATCACATATTGAATACTAACTTTACTCAGGAAGTCTTTTATATTCACCAGTGTTTGAAGTTTTGTGCCTGTGTGTGGTTTTTGTTTTTATGGTTATGGATTGTGTTGTGAAAAGAAATATTAATTTGAATGTTCAGCATCATTCCTCTACCTCTATATGACTCTTTCTGCCCCCCCCCCCTTTTTTTAACTTCTAGTATGGCGATGTTTTAAATGTGATCATCTCAAGTAAGAAGAAAGGAAGTGCTGTTGCAGAATTTGCAACAGTGAGAGCAGCTGTAAGTACCTTAACTCCTGAATGAAAACCTCAGAAACTGTTTTCTTTGCCATTCACTTGCCTCAAATTTTCAGTTTGATTATTACTCAGTGATACCTGTCATAGACTTCCGTGCCCGGGGATGGTCTGTGTGAGTGAAACTGATATTTTAGTCATTCTGTACCGCAGAAGTCCCGATGCTGATGGAAACCATTGGACGGAAGGAACTGAGCCATCTTATTGTTCCCCACTGTCTGGTTCCTCAGGCTCTTTGTCATCATGATGTACTTTTTTTGTTGTTGTGGTTTCCTTACCACAACATGTGTTTTGCCTGCAGAAAATATGCCTGCCAGTCTGCTGGGATCTAGGTACAGGTTCTGTTGTCTCACCCTGCCCATCTTCATGTCCCAGCTTTGGTGTTGGCCCACCTTTATTTATGTGTTATATGAACTGAACAAATACCTAGGTGTTAGATGAATATATTACAACTTTACAACACTCTGTACAAGGAGAAAGTTTTTTCGCCTTAATAAAATACTGGTAGATGAGTCATCTGAATACCCACTCTCACATTTTGTTTTTTGTTTTTTTAGGAGCTGGCTGTTAAGAATGAAGGTGGCCTAGCTGCAAATCCCCTGAAGATTTCCTGGCTAGAAGGACAGCCTGTGGTTTTTGCTGCAGCTTCTCAGTCTGGCCAGTTCATGCCTTCACAGGTACCAGTATAACATAAAAATGCGCTGTTGCAATTCCCCTCCTCTCTCATAAAGCGTGTCAGCCCCATGTTGCAAAATCCTCCCGGTTACGTTGCTTCCAGCACAAATACTCTTGCCTAAACACTGCCCCACAAAGAAGGTATGTAAACGTTCGGAGCTTTTATTTTCATATCAGCGGTACAGATATTTCCCCGGTGCTTGCACTCCCATTCCTCTGACCTAGAACAATGTGTTTGGTTAAATGGTCCTCGGTTTATTTGTTTTGGAGTGGTGAGGTGCTGGCCCGGCACTGGCCCAGAGCCCCTCTTTGGCTGCTCATTAACGGAAATGACCTTGCAGACCCCAGAAATGCTGCATTTCTTGTAGCAGCGTGCAATAATGGCAGCCTGGCACGTGAGAAAGCATAAATGGATATTTTGGTGCCAAGTGATTACATTTTTTATTTTCTTTTTATTAATTACTTTTTGATTTGGGCCTTTTTCATTAAGTTAAACCTTCTGATCATCTTAATATAACTTTTTTTTTTAAATTTAAAGAATTAACCTCCTATGGACCACAGTTTGCTACATAAAACTGCTGAACTGGGTTTCACCTCTCATGCTAGTGTGGGGTCTACGACCCCCTAACCAGCGCTAGTATCTGAGACTGCGCCTGCACACAGGGACTTGTCACACTAATCTCTTTAAATGTTATTATGGTAAACCGGTTTGCATTGCAGATATTCAAAGATGATTGCTTTAGCCTTTTTTGTCCTCTAAGTGGGACTGGAAACATTACTATGCTAGGATTATTTTCAAATTAGCCCTCATTGAGAATACTTCTTGCTAAAGAGGTCCCACATGACATAATAGATAAACCATGGCAGATATTAGCGTTGTTGATCCACACCTATCCGCGGGTCAGTTGATGTGAATGTTCTTTTCTGATTCTTATCTGGGATCTACAAATCTGATCCCTCTCCTGTAGCCGACCCCTCCATAGTGTCCCAACATTATCCAGCTGCAATCACATAGGAGCAGAGCGAGGACTTGGTTCTTTAACCTCATCAATCTAAACACAGCTCACATAGTCAGCGTCTCGCCACAGGGAGCTCAGATGCATGGATGACTTCACCCTTAACTTTAGTTCCATCTCTGCTGGGTTTAATAAATGAATTTGAGGCCAGTTAGAGGAGCCTAATGGAGCAAAGGGAGGGGCAAATTCCCCAAGAAGACCCCCTCAGGGTACAGAGACTTTGATCTATCCCATGGTGTGTTAAATTTTTAACTTCTCTCACAGAGAGGAGTGTTGATCTTTTGGCTCTGTTTTTGTTGCGCTTGTCCAAAAAGCAGATAAGACATGATTTATAACTGGACCTACTACATTCACCCAGTTTTTCTCACCATGGATATTAAAACATTTCAAAATAGGGGAGGGCCGTGTCTTTCGCACCATGTGGAATTGCTCCCCACGCTCTTGACTAAATTCAGACCCTTCATTTGGGAAAAGGATCAAGTTTCTTTTCCTGATCGTTCACTGTTGCGTGTTTACCCGTTAAGGTTACAGATATGACAAATACATCATAGTGAGAGGCTGAAAAATGGGGAGGTTAAGAAAAGGAACCTTTAAATTTTCCCAAAAGTTCAAATGTTTCTTTTAGTACATGGTTCCAAATCTCAGTGAATCCTGAAAGAACCTATTATCCATTGCTAAACATTTCAGTGCAGTCATATCCAAGAGCGGCAAATAGTTGCTTCATCAGAAAAAGGGACTTCACATGGATAGTTTATCTTCACGTACAAACTCTCGGATGTGGAATCCCCATCTATCTGTCTGCTTTGTTTTTGCCAGACCTGACGTTCGTGCCTCCAGAGATATGATGCCATCATTAATCATTGTGTCTTGATTCATGGTTTATTGCTCAGTTAAGCATACTGTATTATTTAAAACGAGTCTATTGTAAAGGGTTTTAAATTTGAGCTTTCTATGCCTGCTTCTTCCATCAAGAGCCAGGGAATCATTGCAGGGTTGTCACGGCATAAACCAGATGCAGTAGATCAGCTATTCTGGGATTGTTTTTCCAGCCTGCTGGTTTGCTAGTGCTTCAAAAGTGCGCTATCACCTAAAATAGTCCTTGTGTCTAGAAGAGATGCATTGGATGTGGCCTTGCTGTTGGCATATTCAGTGCTGGCCTGAAACCTGCTCTTAATGGAGATAATAGCTGTTTAGGAAGGAGATTAGCAGCTTTCTGTTTATTGCAATGTCCAGACTTAAAAGCTGAATATTTCATTTTTTTTCCCGTTTTGTTCTATTTCACATTTTTGTTAGTAGTAATAATATAATGTTGTTTATTTGAATAAATAGAGTAAAGAGAAACGAAGGATCATTAGCCGCTTGCGAAACGGAGGATGGGAGATGTTTTAAAAAAAGATGTGCTGGTTTAGAATACATAGAAATCTATGCCTAAATGCATTTAGCTCATCATGCATATCATGAGAGGGGAGAGCTGTTTTCAATTTGCTTGATCCTCTTTGCAGCTTGATAATATTTTCTGTCTTGATACATGATACCGACAGCATAAACAAAAAAACTGTTGGTTTTATGAAATCCCCTTTCATGTGTAAACACAAAAAAACAAAACAAACCAGACCAAAACAAAGACATGTAGCACTTTTTTGTAGCATTAGATTTCACTGGGAAGCACAATTACAGGCGCAGGACTCGTGTCCTATTTGCCAAAACAGTATTTTTAGTGTTTAAGTTGGTAGCCGACAAAAAAAACAGCTCATACGAGCTGCTTTAGAGGAATGACAAGATTTTTTTTTTTTGTATTCTGCATGACAGCAAGTTTAGATTTTTAAACGGAGGGAAGTGATACCAGATGTGATTAGGATACTTCACAGTTTGGCCAGTTTTTTGCAGCGCAGACAAGATAATTTGTCCTCTGTCACGGACTCTTTCATCTCGTATTAGCCATGTGGCTGAACATTGGCTCAAGTTGTGTCCTTCACAGGACGTTCACACAGATGACAGACTCATAGAAAACCAAGGACACATGCATGCAGGAAAATCAGATACCAAATGTTATTTCTGAATGTTCTAATGAGCAGTGGTTTTCCATAAAATGCAGCGGCTATCTGATATCGCACAATTCTTCTTTCTCTTGGGAATAGATAAGGTTTTGATTGCTTAGGGTGTTATTGCATAAAGCAGGGCAACACAGTCAACACAGTGTAAATCACTGTCAGTGAATAGCTCATTCTCCTGCTGATCCTGAGTTTACTAACAGACCCTGGTTAGCTATTGATAGCCACCTCTTTGTGCTTTAGCTGTGCTTCAAAGTCCACTTTACTCTAGTGCAATATTCATGCCTCTACTGTGCATGAAATTCTGCCATGCGTGTGTAATTTTGGTCTCTGTGTCTAGCCACGTCTAGATAATATTATTGTGTTGAGGATTCCTATATAAGCTGTAATTTCTCTAGAAAATGATACATACAAACAAATAAAACAATGTGTAAAATAAAGAAAAAAGCAATTTCATCATACGAGTATTTGATGTTTTTATTTGCTTTGCACAAAAAATACATAAACTATTTTTTTCTTCAGAAGGAAAAAAAACATTCACAATGTGTCATTGGCAGAAGTCTACAAGAAACGGATATATAAATGTTCCCACAAACAATGCTGTTTCTGTTTGGACTTGCATAGAATTCTAAATTTACTGCTTGAAGCAACTTATTTTGGTTTCTAGATTTTGTACCATGACCCGTGGTGCTCTTAGGAATTTGACTTCTTCAGGGTTTTGTCCCACATCCTATCCCGGTAACTCCCCAACAAAGACAGAGTGAGGCTCCGTCCCGACCATCTCCTCTGTAGGTTTGAGGAAAACGTATGCACGAGTGTCGTTTTGACCGCGTAGGCAAACGCAGACTTCCACGCTTGCTTCTCTTTGCTCGTGTGCCAGTGTGTGAGATACAGCATGTATTTTTGCGTGTCGGGGTGTATTTGGGTAGAAGGTAGTGTTTAAACCCTCATCAGAACTTTTGCTACAGTAATGATGTTTCTGGTCCTCCTCCTCCCTCAACACCCCCTGCATATGTGGAAGTATCAAGTTACCCTTTACCACTTTTCTTCTCGTGCACTGCTCACCAGAGCATTGAACGCTGATTTGCAGCTAAGAAAACAGCCTGCTTTGGCTTTTTTTTTCTTTCTCATTTTTCTTCTGAGGTCTTGGACCTGTGGCCTGGCTTGGTGTGTAGCCCAAACTGCCACCACTGGCTCGCTTTTTATTGGAAGCAGGGCTAAGTGTTTGTTTTCACTGCCTTGTTGGGAATGAGAGATGGGGGGTACCTTGGTCTACCTTTGAGTGGGGCCTCTCAGATGCGTGCGGAGTAAAATTTGCCCTCTGCACACAACAGATTGGCAAGCACGCCAAGGCATCGCAGCTCCAAGGACCTTGAATTCCAGTCGTTGCGTTTCTTTTCTTAAACACAACAATCTTAAGTCTTAACAGCCGTCGTCAGTGCCGTGATGTGTGGTTTGAAGAATTAAAATAGCTAAGGGGAAATGTGAAAAGGGTGAAAATGTCATGCTCTTAGTTTAACATGAGACAAAGTTTAATTATTAACTTAAACCCTGGATCTGCCTCTGCAAAGGGTGATTGCTTGGAGAACATTAACTTTGTTTATGTGCCCCCTTTTCAAACAGAATCACTCTTAGTAAATGCTGTGGATCACAGTGCTCTAGGAGCATATCCTGTGCCTTTTAAAAAGTGTACAGTGTTCATCTGTGGTTTATTAGTCATTGTTTGGGATTTTGTCTCCAAACAGGATTCTGGACAAGAGGAGACCCTTATTGCTCTCTATATTCCAAACCTTTGGCAAAAATCTCAGAGAGGCTTTACTAAATCTCTGGTTTATTTGTGTAGTTTGTCCATCACCTGAAGGACATCGTCAAGGATCGAAGGGCCCAGGTCGAGGCTGAATGAAAAGCCACTGTCCTCATCCTTTTGTTGTCCAGTAGTTTTGTCACAGGTCTCTGCAAAGTCTTCATCCCCATCTGAACCTGTGCTGCCCCATCTGGAGCTGTGAGTCTGATTGGAAGAAGTATTATTCCCTCTTTGGTACCCATCCTCTTTTTCAGCATCTACATTTCCTTTCTCGCTGTCCAGCAGGGGCAGAGAATTGCATTTCTTCCTTTTCTGGGAGTTGTTGTGCTGGTGGTCCACAGACAAGCCAGGGGTCTGTCTGCCCTCAGTCTCATCCAGATTCAGACGAGGCGGCTTTGGAGGCGGTGAGCAGGCCAGAAAGACGTTCTGCTCACTTTGGGAACTTTGTAAAAGCAGGTTGTGACCCAGCTTTAGAAAAGACAGATCTCCAAAGCTGTCGGCATTGTTTCCAATATGAGTGATGTGGCGGAAATCGGCAAGCGGTAGGCTGATCATGTTGACAGACAGAACCTCCTTCCTCTTGGAATTCCTGCTGGACCAGCGACCAGAGGCTGGCTTTCTGTGCAGCGATGCTCGGAGTGGCATCCTAGCAGATCTGGTTGAGATTTGCTTAAATGTTTCAGTTTATTCTTTTTTGTTTTTAATGTATCCTCAAAAGTCTTTGTAGTCTCTTTCTTCTCTGTTCAATTTGCTAGGAAGTTTTGATAATTAAAAGCATAACTCCATCTGCAACCCAACACAAAAAGAGAGTATTAACATTTTAACAAATAACAGTTTGATACCACATTTCCCACAGCAGCATATCATCCAGGTTCTCTCTCATTGATGCTAGAATATGAAGGAGATCTGTGCTTGTGTTTGTCATGTTTTTCAAAACCAGATGTAAGGATCTGACTGTGTCTGTTAGCTTTTTTTTTTTTTTTTTTTTTTTTTTTTTTCTTTTTTTTTTCTTTTTTTTTTTCTCTGTTTTTTTCT
>VUQG01006726.1:33740-55525 GCA_015106755.1 Etia nguti | reverse complement strand
TTTTGTGTGTGTGTGTGTGTGTGTGTGTGTGTGTGTGTGTGTGTGTGTGTCTGTGTGTGTGTGTGTGTGTGTGTGTGTGTGTGTGTGTGAGAGAGAGAGAGAGAGCCTCACAAAGAAGCTTTGTAAGGCTCATGAGTCCCAGTTGACTGTGTGTAAAGGTTTCGTCCTTTAAGTCTTCATTTGGTATTTGTTTATGGATCTTTCTGCCTTTAGCTTTTAGCTCATTCAGTCGAAGGACCATTAAGTTCATCCTTTCTGTCGAGCCATCCATCTACAATTCACAATACTACAGTAATCAAACATACACACACTGATCACCTAATGGGTTTCTATCAAACAGTGTTCAAGGTCGAGATTTAGGCCCAGTGCCTTGAGGCAACAGTTGCCTCAAGGCACTTTATATTATAAGGTAAAGACCCTACAATAATACAAAGAAAACAGAGAAAACCCCAACAATCAATCATATATAAGCAAGCGCTTTGGCAACAGTGGGAAGGAAAAACTCCCTTAACAGGAAGATACCTCCGCTGAACCAGGCTCAGGGAGGGGCAGCCATCTGCTGCGACCGGTTGTGGGTGAGCAGATGTAGACAGGATAAAAGACATGCTGTGGAAGACAGCCAGAGATTTATTATGGTATTATAAGGTCATTGTGATCTAACTACCTCAAACTAATCCATTATTGATTACACAGCAAATGGGGTTTTCCAGGAAACACTGTTAAATGTTCAGTTTTTATGCCATATGTCAAAACAAGATCTAGAGTGTGATTAAAGTGGTGGGTGGGTTCTTTTACATTTTGAATGAAACAAATTGAGTCTAATAATAGATTAAATGCCGTGTTGAGGATGTTATTTTTAGCATTTGTATGAATGTTAAAATCAGCCACAATAATTATTTTTATCAAAGCTGAGCACTAAATCAGATAAAAAGTCTGAGAATTGAGACAAAAACTCTGAGTAAGGCCCAGGTGGACGATAGATAACAACAAATTAAAATGTTTTTTTGAGTTTTCCAGCTAGAGTGAACAAGGCAAAGCATCAATTAGTGTAACTCAGGGGTTATTTAAACTAACATAATCATCCTGCTGTAACCAGGTTTCTGTTAGGCAGAGTCAGTCTGTTTGTTAATTAATTATTAATTCATGTACTATCAGGAACTTGGAAGAGAGAGACCCTAATGTTTAATAATCCACATTTCACTGTTTTATTTGTTGTGGATACAATATTGTTCTTTTTTTGTGATTTTTTGTGTTTAAATTATTTATGCTGATTTTTGGTTTGTTTTTTGTTTTTTGTCAGGGAGCAGACACAGTCTCTAAGGAGATGGGGTTTGGGGGGGTAACAGGAGGAGAGAAGCTGCAGAGAGTGAGATCTGCTCCATCCAAAGTGGGATGGGTGCCATCTCTCCTAACAAGACCAGGTGTCGCCCAGAAGGTTACGGAGTTATCTATAAAAGGCCACGTCGTTTTTTGTTCCACCATCACCATCCACCTCTCCTTTCTGAATGCACAAGACTTATTTTAGTTTTTCAAAATATATCAGAGTCACATTTTTTGTGTTATATTTTGTTTTGGAGACTAAGGATGGTCACTTTCGCTTGCACTGAGAGCTACTTTGAAGGCCCCTTGTGGGTTCTTTCGGAAGAAATACAACAGAAATATCCCACATCTCTTCATGAAACAGCTTTTAGGGAATTGCCTCTGAAAAATAGGGGTGTCATGATCAGTGTGTAGGAGTGGAGGAGCCGTATGCAGAGCACTGCAGGCGGAATTCAACACAAAAGGCTTTTATTGTGGCTGATCAAAGTTACAAATAATACACAAAAGTCCAAACAAAGCCACAATCTAAAGAACAAGGACATGCCAGGAGATACACAGGAAGGAGAGCAAGACAGCTCAGCTATTAATAAGAACTTCAGCAATCCCAGGTATATATATAATATACTGTATTTAATATGCCATGGCAGTGAGAAAAAACTGACAAGTTTCAGCCTGTGGCTTTTGAAAGCCATCTGTTAAGCTACTGAGAGTACCATGACAAAGGAAAAGGGGAAGGCTGTGCAAAAGAAGACACGTGAGGAAACTAGCTATCAGAATAAAAAAGGAAATAAACTACAACATAAGAAAACACCTGAATGAAGTAACTCTGGGGGAGAAAACAGAGAGAGGAAGGAATAATTAGGAAAACTCCAAATGAAAATACAAAGAACTTGCAACTATTACCAGAATAGTATATCGTACAATCAGCTTTACACAGCTCCATGAAAACTAGACAGGAACTACCAGCTCCTGAAGTAAACAATGAAGTCATTAACCAAAACACAGGATTTAGACATTTCTCACTGGAAAAGTCATGGACAGAAGACAGAAATCAGACTTAACAATGCCACAATAAACCAAAATCACATTTAGAAAAATATAGAAATCAAAACTTGAATCCAGAAATTCAAAATTTCAAACACTAGAATAATAAAACCCAAAGTCAAATACTGCATAATTCCCTGAAAATGGTCAACTCAGATGCAAATACAGATGAACTGCATATAAAAATGCTTGTCTCTTTAAATTCATCAAATAACTGTAATCTCTTTTGGTACCAAGCTAAAATATGAAAATAATGTCACTGTCCAATCATATATGGGACTAACCATAAACCTTTTGAATCTCTACATTGGAGCTGTGGTGTATATTTATGTAGTCGGAATGAATTTGCTACAAAACTGCCATATATATCTAACATTCATTTTTTAGGCTGCAATGCAAGATTAACATAAAGTAATTCAAAGTGACAGACTCAGGAATGAGAAAGCCACACAGCCACAATTATAGGTATCTTAAATGGGCATTCCTCAAAATGCAGTCTTTTTGTGTTCATTCTTTTCTTTTTTTTGTCATTTTATGAACAACTATGGTTTTGATCCCTCCTTTTTTATTGTTGCTACAGGGCACCGCCATGTCTCTGATTAAATTTCTGATTATATCAGGAGGAAAATGTTGGAATGGTGGACAGCCCGTCCCCAGTGTCATTCCTTATGCACCGCCTTAGGGCTCCAGTTCAAGGATTACTGATATGCTGAAGCACCATTGTACCCAGTGTTCCCCAACACAGGCATACACAATAGGAAAGATAGAGCGATACAGCCTCTCGAGTTCTGGCCAGTCTTCTCAGTATCACATTTCACATGTCACGTGACCAATCAGTGATTTACATTTGGCTTTAAAGGTGGTTGGATATATGCTTTCACACAATATGTCATTGATATTGCAATACAATATCAAATATCACATCAGTAATGAACTAAATAACACTGGAAGTCAGCTGCTCATGAAGTGCGATGCTGTACCATAGAGTCTCTGAGGAGAGTTTTTGTTGTGTCTACCCCCCACCCCCACCCCACCCCCACCTTCTTTCTTCAATCTCTAGTGTATGTTTTCCCTCATCACCTCTGTACAGTTTCTATCTTTGTAGAAATAATTGACAGGCGTGTCCAAAAATAGCCCCAGGGTTTAGAGAAGTAGGATTCAGACAGCACTGTTCTTGTGTAGGCAATAAGGAAACTGAGGAAATGATTGGATAATGATAGTGTTCCTATATAACTGAAATTTTCTCATGCCTATGAAATGAGTCCTATCGAGTGCCTCTGCTGGCCCATCAACAATTAGAAGAATGTATTCTCTGCTAAGGAACAAAAGGCCCTAAAGGCCATACGCTTGCTAAGAACATGTTGTGCAATATGATAATACCTTCAGAGGACATTAAATACTTACAAATACCCTGACAAATTTCCTTGCTCTGTACCTGATAGAGATTAAATGTAAACATGTAAAATTTCATATGGCACACCAAGATAGTTTCTTGTGTATGTCTGTGTTCTAGCTTAATCCTAAAGCAAGTATTACCATAGTGGATGCGCAGTGATTGAGCAGATTGGAGGGAAACTGCCAAGAATGTATTTGATGATCAGTGGTGAAATGAGGAAGTACAGGAAAGTATTCATAGGAAGAGGCTAGCAAATTTAAAGTGGAATAGTAATAACAGAGATGAGTACTAGGAGTACTGGGGGGCTAGGTGTTTGAGTTGTACGTGAGGCTGAACACCAAGGAAGGAGAAAAGGACTGAAACGTACTGATTGATTTGGCCGGGAGAGCGAGGGCGAAAGGATGTGCAACAGGTTAGAGTTATGCAGATGGAAGGGGTACTTCAAGAAGCCGATGAATGAAGAAATAGAGAGAGAGAAGATGTGGTATGTGGTGGTATGAAGATGTCTAGGAGAGAGGCCAGGGGAACTTGTGACCAGGTTTTTTTTTAACACAAACCTGGAAAGAGCAGGGCTGTAGTAACTACAGAGGGACAAAGCTGAAGAGTCATACCATGAAGATATGAGAAAGACTTGATGAAGGTTTGTTAAGAGAGGTGATGATCATTGAGCAGTAGTTTATCCTCACGCTGAGAAAGAGCATAAAAGATGCAATATTTGCTTTGATAGTGTTCTTGGAGAAGTATAGAAAAGGTCAGAGGAGCTTCACTGTGTCTTTGTTAATCTAGAGAAAGCATTTGATAGGGTGCAAAGAGAGGAACTTTGGTACTGCCTAAGAAGGTCAGGAGTGGAAGAGAAGTATGTGAGGGCAGTGTAAGACATGTGTGAGGACAGTGACACAGTGTGAGGTGTGCAGTAGGAGGGACAAATGGGTTCAAGGAGAGAGTATGACTACATCAGGGATCACCTCTGAGCCCTTTATTGTTTTCTTTGCTAATGAACAGGCTGACAGTTGAGATCAAGCAGGAATTGTGAGAGTGTAGTGACTGTAGTGAGAGTATGCAGAAGGTGGTAGACAGCCTGGAGAGGTGGAGGTATGCTCTGGAGAGAAGAGGAATGAAAGCCAGAAGCAAGTATGTGTGTGAATGTGAAAAAGAAAACAAGGTAAGGTGTAGATAAAAAGAGTAGAGGCAATGAAGGTGGATGAGTTTAAATACCTGGGGTCAGCTAAAGCAATAGAAAATTCAATTCAATTCAATTCAATTTTATTTATATAGCGCCAAATCACAACAACAGTCGCCTCAAGGCGCTTTATATTGTATAGTAGATCGTACAATAATAGATACAGAGAAAACCCCAAAATATTATGACCCCCTATGAGCAAGCACTTTGGCGACAGTGGGAAGGAAAAACTCCCTTTTAAAAGGAAGAAACCTCCGGCAGAACCAGGCTCAGGGAGGGGCGGCCATCTGCTGCGACCCGTTGGGGTGAGAGAAGGAAAACAGGATAAAGACATGCTGTGGAAGAGAGACAGAGATTAATAAAAGGTATGATTCAATGCAGAGAGGTCTATTAACACAAAGTGAGTGAGAAAGATGACTGGAAAGGAAAAACTCAATGCATCATGGGAATCCCCCGGTGATGTTAGGCATAGGGTGAGATGAAGGCAGATGAAACACAGTAGTGACCCCTACAGGGAGTGGCCAAAAGATGTATGTGTTAGTCTCATCCAGGTAAGGAAATCCCAAAAAACTGATTTGTTCATCTGGACGTAGTGTTTTCAGTGGGAGAAAAGTTTTGTCACTCATCCAAGTGACTTCTTCACTCACTCCTTCAGCCACCCATGTGAGTGATTCTACCTTTAGGCCCAGCAGCTAAGTGGTGCAAAAGGGTCTTAGTCTGATAAACTTTTTCTGTCTGTCTATTCTATCAGGAAATTTCCAGTGCTCTCCTGTGAACGTTCTTCCAAGCCTGATATGAAAAGAAAAGTTAATCTAAATTACATAAGATTGAGGAAGGTGCAGGGCTCTCCTTCTGATGAACCAGATAAATGTATTATGCGAGGCCCACTCAAAATTTAGACACTAGTAACATTGTTGGGTTATTTGCCTGATAAGGAGGAAATGTCTAACCTCATTTTGACATTTTTATCTTTAAACACATGACACAGGAGTCAATTTTACAAGTTTTCTCATAACAAGAGATAAAAATTTATGCTGGAAGAAGTAAATCAGGTCAAACCTCTAGATTATGCACAAATCTTTGCAAGTGTAATAATATCATCATGTTAAGTTATCTCTATTCTGTGCTTGCAATGACTTTCCACCTTCAAAGCTAAATGTAGCTTCCGCTATGAATCTTTACAGTAAAAGCAAGGTGTCACATTTCGTAACTTTCTTGAAGTTTCTTATGAGTAATTATCCCCTTTTTGTTAAAGAACAATTTCTAAGAAATTAACAAAAAATAATAATTCATAGTCCAACAAGCTAGTCATGCCATGTGCTCTGTCTTGCCTGACTGTAACTGCCTGCACTTTCTTGGTGGCAGAAGGTGGCAGTGTGGCTCACAACGCATTTATACACTCTTATACTGAGAGCATAGGTCAGACTCAGGGTATTGTTTTTTGTAGACATTTCCCCCGTTGCCGAGTTTCAAAAATGGAGGTTTGAATTTTTGTAAACGAGATGCTCTCACGACTCATCGAGTGACGCTACTGACCAGACAGTGGGTGGCGTGCATTGTGAAGACGTCACATTTTAGTACCTGCTTGGATCGTTTGGAACCCCGGCCGAGCAGGTATCAGGTAAACAAGTACCTGATACCAGATACTATGACCTAATAGAAATCCCTGAAAACTGTGGCGAACCATGCCGAGTTGATCTGGGTTGGTACTAATGGAAAGGGGGCTTTTGTCACTGCTAAGAAATATGTTGGCACAAAGTCTGATGGGCCAATCATTTCTGTGTGTTTAGTTGTCTTTAAGGAAAACAGCATCCCCAATGTTGGCGTTTGCCGTCTCATCTGTCCATTCTCTTCGACTTTTTGAGAGTAAGAAGGCATTTTCTCCTCCAGAGTTTCCAGAGAGTATTTGCAAGACTCTGTACTTCTACTAGTTTCTACTGTTTTGTGTGGAAACAAGTGTGGGTCAAAGTTGGCAGTGGATGTCATTAGAGTGCGTGACCTTTGATTAAAAAGCATAGATGGAGTGAGAACAGTTGCACAGGTGGTTTTGCATTAGTTACTGCCGTAACTTCTGCCTTGAATGTACTCAGCATTCACAGCAGAAGTGTTGGTTGTGTGTATCCAAACTGAAGAAGCATTGCATCCAAAATCTGTTTAGCAATACCGATAAGTATCTCCCAAGAACCACTCATGTGTGAGGACTGGGGATGGATTAAACACCCATGTGGAGCCTTTTTCCTTTAAGTAGCTGGTTAATGTTGCATCACTGTGATCGATTTTCAATTCATTACAGCTCCTGAGGAATTTGTGTCTCTGTCAGACCACAGAGGTTTTGGAGGTCAGCAAATGGAGTAACATCTTCTTAGTGCATTGACGAAGCTTTATGTTGACATTGATTCTATACAGTAAGCTCGGTGCATGTCTGTGCTACCTCCAAGAGCAGGGGTGTCAAACATAAGGCTGGGGGGCCATAATCAGCCTGGCACAGACTCCAATCTGGACAGCTGGACAGCTTTGGATGGAGGGCATACATTTTGGACTACTAACTGTAATTTTGATAAATTTTAAAGTTTTTCCTGCTGATAAAATTCTCTCCACAACCCTTCATACTGCACCAAAGTAGTTATGTAACAGATTTTACATATTTATCATGTAAGAAAACTGAGATGTTCTGTTGAAATTGCACTTTTTTTTAATTTAATATTAAGATACCTCAGGGATTAAATGTGTATTTAAATATCTTTACACTCATCCAGTCCACTGAAGATCAAAGTGGGCTGTATGTGGCCCTCGATATAAAATTAGTTTGTCATCCCTGTCTTAGACTCTTGTTTAAATCGGGATCACTCAGCAGAACTTTGTTCAGGGATGAGCCTTCATAGCTAGCACTCTCATCAAATACCACTCGTAACTGATGGGGGTTTTAAGGATGATACGCTCAGAAGGATGGAAAATACCAGTGGTCCTTATTTCCCTTAAGTGGAAGAGCCCTTTGTGTCAGAGTTCTTATCCAACATTTTCCCGAGAGATCAATGCAAGATTGGAGTGCAGTTTAGAGGTGTAAGGTCATTGGGAGCTCCTTAATCACAATTTTGCTGGGACATGGATCAAAAACTATGCACGGCCATTGTGCTGCGCATGTGTTTTCAAAACACTGACATTTGGCAGCTTATGGGCTGTCCCCAGGCAGGTGTCACCCACAGGGACCCATCCTAGATCTAGCCGTTGTGCAGAAGGCGCACTGCGAGGGCCATTGATTTGTTCCCTCACCTTGTCAACCCACAGGATATCTCTACCCAAGAGCAGGAGGAAGGACCATCTGGCTCTTTAGTGGGAATTTTATCTGCAACTTGCTGTAAGTGTCGGTGATGTTGTGCCATTACAAGGGATGGGCTCTCTTTCCTGTCGTCAGGGATCATGTCACGTTTAATCACATTTGGAAGTGGATTTTACCATCCACAGACTCTATAGCAAAGTTTCTTCCCACAATTTTCATTACCCCAGAGCAGGTCTTGAGTGTGTGTTGAAAAGGTCAAAAACACTGATTTGCAAGAGACTCATTGCTCTCTTCATTGTCTTTGCCTCCTCTCTTTTTCCAGAAGGATAGACAGTCACAGAACTGATATTTGAGCTGGAACGTTGACTTTATTCATTACCACAAACTTCGTGCATTTGCATGTTACTGGATTTTATACATTATAATTTTTGGGTACGTGTTTTCCACTCCTACAGTCCATACATTTGATCGCCAGTCAGCAGTCTTTGATTATATGTTAAGTTGATCCCCAACAAATGCGATTATCCTACAGAACTAATTTGTATGCTTCAATAAGTTTTCAATAGGTTCCTTATTTTTGCTGTCTTACAAAGATGAAAGATGTTCCTCCTTACACATGGATCTCACTGAAACCAACTTCTGCTGCAAACTGAGGTAGCTTCTCCATAAGAGGATTTACTCCTCTAGCGTCCAAATATAACAGTCCCGGAAGACAGTCACCAGCTTTTGCAGACTATCTCTGAAAGAATGCCACAAAACTCTTTTAACTTCAAGTTGTCTTTGTTGCTGAGTTTAGGGAAATTTTCAAACTTTTTCAGCAGTGAGTGTTATGCCACTTTTGATATCCCCACAACATTCTTGGCGTCTTTGTCAGCTTAGGTTAAGTTGTGCTGTACGGTCGAACATGTGCAGAACAAATTCTCCTTGCGTGTTGTTCAGACTTTACATCCGGCCATGTTATCATTAAGTCCATCTTCTTGAAGTGAGAGGTGGCGAGCGGTTGAAAACACTCTTCATAGGCAAATACCTTTACAAACAGACATAACCGTAGTAGGTCAGTCAGGCATGTTATCATTCAAACACATTTCCACACAATATAAAAGACTACACTCCAGGTAGAGTTGTCAGTTTCTCACCAGTGCCTCCAGCTCGTCACACTTGTTGGCTGGTAACTTTACATTTCCCATTAGAATCAAAAGCATAAATGTCCCATACCTCCACATGCTAGCCTTTAGCTCAGCCTTCAGTTAAGTTATTGCTCTGGATCATCAGAACGGCTTCCACACCTCTGTGTTTGACCCCATATCTGGTCTTTCCTGTGCCGGAAGATCATCCCTCATGCACGTGACTTTAACCAAACTTGTCGACATCACAATGAAATGCTTACCAAAAAAATAAAAGAAGTAAAAATACCCTCAGAGGTACGGTGAGTGCTAAAATAATATCCAGGATGAATGAGCAGCTAAAATCCTGTATCAGCCAAGAAGGGGACAATAGTCCACTCCCAAAACTCCAGAAGCTGGTCTCTTCAGTTTATGGACTGTTGCTAACAGAAGAATGGATCCTAGACATTGGTAAACATGAACAAATGCTGTCCCAACTAAATGGTATATTTTCTCAGTTTAAACACTTGATCTGTTTGCTATGTTCTATTGTCAATGAAATATCGCTTTAAGAGATTTGCAAATCATTCTGTTTTAATTTACATTTTGCAGGGCATCCCAGATTTTTGGGATTGGGGTTGCACTTCCCGAGTTATTAAACTTATTTTAATAATTTATTAGTGTGGACTCTCATTGGTTCAAGTCTTGGGCCATATTTATCTTAATCTGTTATTAATGTAACTTAGTTATCACTGTAACAATTTAAATTGTTTTGCTACATATTGCTAGTAGTGATGCATTCATTCATCTCACAAAATTTGTCAGGCAGATTATGTGCTATTTAGGAGGAGGAGAAAAAAAAATTGAATCAGAGAGAACTCTGTGTCATCATCTCGTGCTACAATGAGAAAAAACACTGAGTTTCTGTCTGACCTTTTTGAAATCTGTTTTTACTGGTAGCTGTCCAACAGCTTAATCACCACTCAAGGAAATAAGCAGTTATTAAATTATTGCATTGATTTTAAGGTTCAATTAAGTTCCCATTAAAACTATGAATATTGCTCTTCTTGTCAAAACTCTTGACTGGGGCATTTGCTCTAGTATACCATTAACTTCATGATTTTCACACCATTCGCACTCACATTCACACCTATGGGCAATTTAGATTTTTCAATTAACCTATCCCCAACAAAGTGCATGTCTTTGGACTGTGGGAGGAAGCTGGAGTACCTGGGGAGAACCCATGCAAGCAGGGGGAGAACATGCGAACTCCACGCAGAAAGACCCCGGCCTGATGGTGGAATTGAACTCAGGACCTTCTTGCTGTGAGGCAACAGTGCTAACCACCGTGACACCGTGCCGCATAACATAATACACGGTATGTTTTGGGAAATTATTTAATAAAAGATAAAGGAGAGATGACACTGTAGAAAAAGGTCACACTCCAACAGCACACAGCCACATGGTTTTGAGCACAGCTACCCTGCATGTTTCAGTTGTGCCTGTGATTGTCATCGTGCGACCAGTCCTCCACGTCTGTCCTAACTTCTATTTGTCTCTCTTCTTCCATTCTGTCACACTCCCTTTCTTACTTGAGTAGGTGTGTGTGTGTGCATGATAACTCTGCTGCTTACCTCACTCATGAAATGGGTGTGGCCACTTGGGATTCAGTCACCACATTTGTTTTCCATCATCCTTTTCTTCAGTATTTAACCTAGACCTCTTTTTGTTATTCTTCACCAGACTGTTATAGTGCTCAGTCAATACCCCCTGGCTCTCAAGAATGGTGATCTCCCATTCGTGAGAGCCAGCTAACCCTGCTCAGAGTAGAAAACCTGCAAGCAGTGTCAACTGCTCAGTAAGCCAAATCAGTGGAAAAACCAGTGGGAAAATAGAAAACCCAGAGGGCCAAACCTTGGAATCCAAAAGAAATGCTGGAGCATATTCCAGCTGTCATAGGGCAAGAAGCAGGTCACCAGTCTGTTACAGGGCTGACACATAAGAGACAGGCAACCATTCACACTCAAATTCAGGCCTATGGCCAATTTGGAATCACCAATAAACCTAACATGTATAACTTTAACTGTGGGAAGTCTGAAGAACTGAAGCCTGGAGAAAATCCAAGCAGACATGGGGAGAACACACAGATATTGCAGGGTATTTACATTAAAATATAAAGCACCCTGAGGGGGCTGCTCTTGTGGTTTGGAGCTGTATAAAAAGTATTGAATTTAATTTAATTTAACTAATTTGAAGTCTGCAAGAAAGCCCCAGACTGGATTTAAACCTTGGACCTTCTACCACACAATCATACTGCCCAGAATTTAGTGAAATTAAATAGCATGAAATAGCAATGGATGGATGGACGGATGGACGGATGGACCCTGTCCCAGCTTCATTTTTTCCTGAATAATGTAGCCTCTGTATATTTAGCTTACAGAGAGTGATTTTGCTCAGCTGTTTGAAAATCACCAGGGAAAGTAACGCTCACTCCGCTCTGTTTATTCTCTCAAGGATAAAGCTGCTCAGAGGCTGGAGTACGGTGAGTTTCACATCTGCATGCATATCAAGAATGAGATGTAAAAAAGAAAGTGTAGAGGGCATTAAAAGGACTGTAGGGTAATATTATTTTCTAATGTGTGGAGCAAGTACGTACCAAACATCAAAAAGCAAGCAAGACCAGTCCCCATAAAAAAAAAACCCTTGCTTGACATCATTATCTATTAAATGCCCTAATAAATTTAATCACTCATTCACTGAGGGTGTTGGAACTCTGTTCTGGATCGATCAACCCCACTTTAATCCCTGGTTACTTCTCATACTAGCATTATACAAGAAGCATAATTATCTCACAACATAAATGAACAAACAATGCTTTTATCATTTATGACAGATGTGTTACCAATACAATACTTGCAAAGATTTCCTTTATATTTTGCAAGGAAATGTGAAACAGATGCAGCAATGTACTGAAACGGTATACAGTATTTAAAGTAAAAATTGAGTTTGTACATTTCCAATAAGCTTGAAAGTCATTATTAGGTATAAGCACCTTTATTCTTCAACACAGCCTGAACTATCTTATGCAGCTTTCTAGCAATTTCTTTAGGTAATCTTCTGGAAAAGTTCTCCAGGATTCTTGAAGATCATTCAAAGCTCATCTTCGGATATTTCTGCCTTCTGTTCTGTTCTCTGTCAAGATGATCCCACACTGCATCAATAATGTTCAGGTCTGGGCTCTGGGGAGGCCAGTCTATGACTGAGTCTATGACTGATAGTGTTCCACTGTGGGTTTTTCTGCACTTGGAGTGTGTTTGGGATTATTGTCATGCTGAAAAATAAAGTCATTGCTCAACAAAAGCAATAGGAAAAACAGGCTGCTTGGAAAAAATGCCTACAGATACAATTTAATATGTGCTTGTTTTATGCTTGAGCATGGGTCACTGTTAAGTGTTTTTTTTTTCTTTTAAATCTTTCCTCTGAAAACTATCAGGTACAAAGACTAGCCCCAAAATGACTGAAAAAGCAGCCAAAATATGAAGGTCTTCCGAAAATCTAGAGAGCTATTGCGCAAGATCACTTAACAAATAAAAGAAGCCTAACTCCTTGGAAGCAGAATATAAAGAAATGAAGGGTGGATCGTGACTTTTACACATTACTACACCTCATTTTATAAGCCATAACAACCAAAGCAAAAAAATCTACAATCAAAGCTATCTTCTTTCTCAGCCAGCCTTGGCAACAGGAGGTGGGAGCGCGTGTGTGTGAGAGCTAGGTTAACTATCTCCGTTAGTAATCTAACTTAAATGGTAAAGAGCCATGCCTGAGTCAGCCACCGCTTAAGATACACCCACTCATGCTGTGCCACAACCAAGCTACTACATAATGCATGACACTCTACGGATCAGAGGGAATAAAAGAAGAAGAAAAAAAAAACGCAAATTGTAAATTTAAATACTGCGAAGTCAAACTCACTGCTTAAATTGAAGAACTTTTTAATAGATTTCTGTCAGCAGGCCTTAATATAAAGTTCAAATACAAGATTTTTTAAAAGTTGATGAAGATTGACTTTAATCATCTATGTTTTTAATCTGTGTTCTTACTGCATCTTAGTAAGAGGTTACGAATATCAAGCATGATGCCATTAGAGTGAGAGTAGCTTGTAGTAGCACTAATTAAACAGCTGCAAAAACAACTAGTAAAAGCAGGTTAAAACTTTCGAAGAGGTTCAAAGTAAGTCGGCAAAACATCTGACTTAAGTGTTTCAACTTAAGTTGTATGATAAAATCAAAATAATACAGTGTAGTTTGATATGCATGACAGTATGATGTTGAAAGCAAATTGTTAAGTTATTGAGCTTTTTCATTCTCTTTACCTCCTCAGCATCTTCTTCCATCTGGATCTTTTGTGCTTTTGAGGCACTTTATTAAGATTAAACCAGAATTACTGATCATTATTCACCCCCCTTCCCCCCAGGCTGAGTATTAATCAAAATCTTTACACAGTTTATCAAATCAGAAGCATGAGGTTAGTATTTGAAAAATGGGGTGTGCTGTTAATTGTGCTGGGAGTAAAAGTGGCATTGAAGAGGTGTCTTGGTGCAGAGCTGAGAGTCATAATCACATTCTTGATATGATGAATCCTTTTTTTCTCTCTGCAGCCAGTTTGGCTTTTTAATGTATTCCACTTTTTGCTTTATATCTCTCTCCCCACTTTCCAAGAGATGCATTAGTGCTGACCTGACTTATGTAAATAGACATCTTTATAAAACGTTTTGTTTCTTAGGTTCGGTTGCTAGATGTGGGCAAATACAGAGCCGTAGCTGGCTTTAAGGGATCAAGCGCCTGGCATTTCAAAGTGGGTTTCATTACAGTGTATTCAATGAGTTAAAATGAACAACTCCCAAATTGCATTTTGGTATGAAATATCCAGTCTCAGAGCTTAAAATTCTGTCATATGTGTTGCTAATGGGTGGAGGGAGTTTAAGATTACACTGCTGAGAAAACCTATTTTACAAACTAGAGCTTAATACAGTTCACTTTTGGTTTCTTCTGCACTTCAGGATGAAAAAAAATACTGCTATTTTATCTGTCTAAGAGTGTGGGCTACTTTAATTTAGCTTCTGGGATTCTTGGGTATCTGAACGGCACTTCAATCCATACAACATTAAAGACCATCAACTAACTAACAGACAGCTTCTAAAACTGCTAAGCAAAATGTAACCCATGCTGTGTGTTTGAGTGGGTGATTAAGGTAAGTAGACTCAACTGTTAAATTCAGTACTCGTAGGTTTATAAAAAAAATAATTTCTTTGATCATGCAATTTCAATTTTTCAGTGTCGAGAAGAATTTGATTTTGATTGATTGGAGAATATCCTAGAAACCCAACAGATCTGCAGATATGAATGACTGAAAATTAAGAATACAGCTAAAAAATACAGATAGATAGACAGAAACTACTGAAATATTATACTATTATATTATACTCATAACTCTATAAACTTTATAAATCTAAAAAAATGTAAACATCGCTAACATTTTTTTTATAATATGCTGAAAATACCATCTTTGGTCCTATTGCTTTTTGTTCTCTTTGGTTTTTTAAAATCTTGACTCCTTGTCCTCTCAGCATCCGAGGCACATCCCCATCCTTAGACTATGGCAGCCTTTGCTTTGTCATCAGCTATCGACCCAAGAGACCATATCAACATCCTTGCAGCCAAGGCATCACAGATACAGCTTGACAATCATTATTTGTGTCTGATTTACTGAGACACGTCTGTCACCTAAGTGGCACACTAATACAAGAGAAAAAAAGGCTAAAGGTTTTGAAAAACCTCCATTATTTGGATTATTCGATCTTTTACAACGTTTTTCCTATATTAAAAAATAAATAAATGGAAAGAGGAATGATTAAAGATGCACTATATCTACACAGACGGAGACTAATTAAAGGTTTTCTGCACTTTCCAATAGTCCAAGACACGATTCTCACCTTAATCTACACTTGTATTGAATGTATTGACTCAGTCTTTACCTCAAGATTGTGACATTAAGACTGCTGTGAGGAAGTGTTCAAGGGTGGCATATTTTCAGTTCATGTTTTCTATCTTTGAATTTTCTTCATAAAGAGGATGACAGTGGTGGTTTTTAAAGGAGACTTTCAAGGAGACAGTTTAAAATGCTTTAAGATCTTTTGAGATTGTAGAGGAATGTAAAATAGGAAGTCAGGCCGTTATCAACACAGCTAATATGCACTTTTTTCTGACATCATTAGCCATTTCCAGATATAAAGGTTCCTTCAGTTCCCGAAATCAAACAAATACAGGCGCACCACCGAGAGTTAAAAGCTGTTAAAATTCTTTAATCTTCAATAAAATGATCAGCGTGGCTGCTCTCTCAGATGTTAGAGTAAAGTAAAACACCCAGGCATCAATGACAAAGAGGATTTACAAGGTTTATCAAATGGTCGCTGGTTTGATTCCAACTGGAGATACACTGCAAATCCCATTTGAGGTTTTGTCAAGAATCCATCGGATGTAAATCTCTGCCAAATCAAACATGTGGAGCTACCCTGTGTGACAAGGGAGCAGCCAAAAGAAGCAGAGTTAAGCTTGATTTAAACTTCTGCAGGAAATCTACTGTAACTACGATGTAACTGTTAACCCCTCTTTTTGCTACACCACAACCTTCCACATCATTTAAGTTATTGTGGGCTGCACTGACCCAACGTGTAGTTACATTTATCAGGAGGAGCACGTCAGGATGGTTACATCGTAGTTTAAAAGTTCCAGTTACGATGTAAGTTACGACATCGATTTCCCACTGAAGCATAATTTAGCTAGCTAGTTTCCATCTAAAGATATACCATGTTCTGACTTAAATAATTAAAAAAACTAAAACTTAAACATAGCTCTGCTACAACTTTGGGTGTAAACAAATATAGAAATTTAAATAACTGGGACAAGTTTTTTTCCCCAAGTGTTCAAATATTTGGTGTCCAGGACACCATGAGCCCATGGGCTACGGTGAATTTTACCTAAAAAATCTGCTGCACGTGAGTAATGTGAATAAAAGCTGAGGAAGATGAGAATGACCACATTCTTGCTTTTGAGAAGCTTGTTTCTTTTAAATATAATAAGACATGAAAGGTGTTAAAAAGAGACTGCTTTAATCAATGGGTTCTACGCCTTGAATGAAATTCTAGTAAAACAACAAATCTAACCTTTTTGTTGTTTGTGTAAAAATGAATGAGATCAGCTGCAGTTCTCCCTATTTAGTTTTATTACCTTCCCATAGGAGTCAGTAATGGCTTTGTTACAGTCTTTCACTCCCCAAAGAGACAGAGAAAATGCCGCATACTGTACATCTTTATGTCGGTGGCTACAATGCAAATACAGCCCTGCAAATTTAAAGAAACCTGCAACACCCTTGTTGGTACTGAAGAGTTTGCTGCGACTGTATTATTATGCTCTGTTAACATACTGTATAAACTGTATAATACTGCATAAAATAGGGAAATAGGAAAAAAAATCCTTAAACCTTATTTGCCAGTTTGCTAAAGCATTTTGTTTAGCTGTACATATTTAGAGGTCATCTTCATGTTCAGATAAATTTACAATGAAAATATTACCTTAGCTGAATCATGCTGTGTCAGGATATAGCCATGTCATGTCCTATCTTGTGCAATGTAGTAAATTTGTGTGCTTACATGATGTCTGACAATCCTGCATGCCATGCATGACTTGTACTCAAAAAGGCATGAAATTACCAAACAGTCTGTTGAGACTGACAGGAAGGGAGCAGTCACAATATTTGCTGTCGGTATAAAAACAGTTGTTATTCATCTTATTCATCTGCAGAGGTTGAATACAATCAAAACAAGAAGTAAAGAGGTGAAGGTGGGAGGAAATAAAACAGAAACACGCTGTATCTGAGTGATGTTTTACATAACATAGGCTTTGTGTTACTGGCAGCTTGTCCAAGGAGAGAAATGTTTGGACATTATTATTGTCCAGTGTGTTTGCTTTCCAGACAAAATATGTATTTGTGTTATTATTCGGCAGTGCAAAAAAATTCAATATTTGCTATACTTTTTGATACTTTGTAAGAGTTTGCTGTCCCCAAGTCGTTCAGTGCCTTGAAGAACTTGGAGAAAAATGTTTTGCACAATGTCAATAAGACCTTTCTGTCAAGCCCACTGGTATGTGTTGATTTTGACATAATGGCTCAACAGTCTAACTTCAGCTTATGTTCCAACATAAATCATTCCAAGCTGAAATGTTTACCTCACGCCTCCGTGCTCTCTCAACCTGTGACCTTGCCAGGTATTACTTGTTCGTAAGTCATCGATGGGCTGTATCATTCTGGCTTTGATTATGTATGTCTGGCACACTGTGCTTTGTTATCTAAATCATCAAAATCAGCACGGCTGTTTTTCATGTCATGAACAACACATAGATACTAACACATGTAAGCCCCCAGTTTCTTACACAAAATATGCTAGACTATAAAAAGAAATGCTCTTAAAAGGCCAAACTGCATCAGGGAATATAAAACATGTTAGCTTTTCAAAATAAATCGTCATGATATCTATACATATATATACATATATATATATATATATATATGTATATATATATGGTGCCGTGGTCTAAATATCTTAAGACATTTTCTAGTTTATATTTCTGTTTCTAAAGATATCCATTAATTTATTCTTAAACAACTGGGAAACTCCAATAAGCATTTATTTTTGTTCCTTAGCCTTCTCTATATTAGCCCATCTAAAAGCAGGAGAGTTTCTTCACATGTATATTCCTGATTGGTTTTAATTATTTGATAAATGTCATTCTTATCATTATTATTATTATTATTGTTGTTGTTGTTGTTGTTGTTGTTAAAAAAACATTTATATTTCCCCATATCCCTACTAATTTATTTATTAAATGTAAAATTGCTTATTTTGACAGAAAATCCATCTCCCAGGAATATGAACATTTGCTCTCTCTAGTTGTCATTGTCACTTGAAGTGAATCTCATAAAATCAAATTCATTGTCCTCCCCATGATTGAACGAAAAACCTACCAATTAGTCTCAGGTTATATTGAAATCCTGATGACACACAATGTTCTTTGCTGCTTGTTAAAAGCATTTTTTCCCTGGACTGTTTTGACCATTACATTTAAATGTTTTATTGAGATAATTTTCATTGAGCCAATTTAGACAAGGCTGGGGTAACAACAATTAAAGAATGGCATATTAATATATGTACAAGAAAAACAAAGTGTTTTGTCTTTGGTTGTAACCTCAAAGGACAAAACTATATATTTAGATGCTATCTTTCTTTTAACCTATCCATTAAAAGCCAATTCAACAATCTTTAAGAAAGAGTAAAAACAAGACATGCATTGTGTAAATTGGGGAGGGGTGATGCTAGGCTAAAAGCATCGATTAAGATATTTTACATAGCCTGCTGAGCACAAAAGAAACATTATTAGAAAGCCAAACAATGGCTAATTGCTCTGCACTAATGTGCAAATGATGCTCTTCAGTAGTACTCAAACACTCAAAACACTGCTCAGCGTTATGACTGTTAGTTCCCTTTTTTCAACAGATAGCCTCAAAAAATATTAAACTTTCAATAATGAAATCATTTAACACTCTTTGAACTACAAATAGGTTTGAAGAATAAAATAGAAAAAAAAGTCAAATCTATTACTAAGGATTTATTAACTTGATGCTGCTACAACAATGCAGTCTCAAGGAAGAGAAACTGTCCCAAAACGTAATCTACTGAATTATGGCGCATGAGTGTGTGTTGGAAAGTGTAGTTTCATTGCTAGAAAGCAATGAGCTTCATTAATAACTTTACAGAAACATCACAACACCAGGGAAATGAAGCATAAAAGCATAATAGGAATAAACTAGAAAAAAATGAGGTAATAGTTCAGTAGTTTTTAGAATATATTACATAATATATGAGTACACATTTCCATTTTAAAATCTTCAAGGAATTATAATTAGGCATGTTGATTAATTTCTCAGTGTTTCAATGTACTACATACAGTCTAATACAGTCACAGGTATGACCAAAATGCTTCAACCAGTAATGTGAAGGGTGGTTCACTCAAGTGAAAAACAGCAAGCACTAATGCTTGGTATTTAGACAGGCCGAGGTGGGGTCTTCTCGCAGAGTGAGAGGTCACACAGAGATAACAGTGCCAAAAAAATGTTTTCTATGTCATCACTCTGAAAAAAAAAAAAAAAAATCTTCTCCCATGAGGCATGACAGATCACTCACTCAATTATTGTAGCAAGCACCAAAGATGCCTACTTGCCCCTGCTGAGGCTGCACACCTGGGTCAAAAGACACAGCTGCATCAGTCATGATTGCAGCTGCTTAACACCACGGGGCTCAGCTCAAAGGTGAGTTTAACCCTGCTAAAGAGGGTTCTCTGCAGAGAGCATAATGGCTCTCTTCTGAGAAGCTAAATATACCAAGTAAATGGCCAGATTAATTCCTATCATTAAAATAAGAGCTGTGAATGTCAGAGAGTCCTTCTTTGCATCGTTTATGCTTTAAAAGTTGGCTAAATATTCTGAACAGTGCGTGAGGGGGTAAGGTAACATAAGACAATGAGATTTAAAAACAAAAAAACTTATCAGCAGACTCATATCCACATGATACTATTTGATAAGCTTTTGAAAGCACTAGTATTCAATATTGCAAAGAGTTACACAAAGCAAGAAGATCCTTTGTTTTGGTGCAAATGCATCACCGTGAACTGTTGTCTAGAGTCACTTCAAAGCAATTAGGCCGTGAAGTCTGAGTTTAATTTAGATTAAAACTCCACAAAGTTGTGTAACGGCATCACAAAAGACATCAGAGCACAGAGGGGAAGAACATCAGAGAATGTTTAATTAAGCTATTGTTCAATTCTCTGTGAATAATATATGTTAAATGAATACATTCACTAAAAAAGGGGGATGAAATATAGCAGGACGCAGTGTGAAGCTAAAGACCACAACAATGCAATTTTCTTCTTTCTCTCTGATGCTGTTGGTGTCTGCATTAGCTGCAACTTACACGGCATTATCTTCTTCCTGCCAGTCTCCCTATTAGAAAATAAAATTTGTTTAGGTGCCTTCAAACCCAATTACTGGCCGAGATAGAAGGTATCCAATGTGTCACCGTACGTGTAAAAAGGTTGAAGTAGAATCATCGATTTAGGTGGGCTTGATTAGATGCTAGAAAAGCAAGGGTTTTTTTTAAGAAGTGGCATCAGAAGACCTGTATAGATTTTTTCATGTTTTTTTAAATGAACTGTTTGATTTGAATACTAGAAGGACAGAAACGCTGTTAGACAGTTTACACAATGACACAGCTCTGGTTTCCACAGATAAGTGTCATTCACATCTGTTAAATTGTCATCTGACTGTTTACAGTGGATAACAACCACACAAATGTGATTTGCTTTCAATTCTTAAGACATTAAAGGCTTCATAAATTTCAAATGTGGATTGCTGCAGTTAAAAGGACACTTTCAACTATAATCTGCCTCACATCCAACCCGACCTGAAATCAACAGAACTCTGCAAAGAGATTCTTTCCATAACGCAATGCCTGCTTTTCAAACTCTGTTCAATGAAAACAGGGTCAACATATACTTCACTTTGTTGGGTTTCTGATATAAAACTACATGACATTATGAATCTGGACTTTGCATATAGGAACGAGGAAAAATCTATGTAACTAATTAAAATTTGTTTGCAGATGTAAATTAAACAAAAATCTTATGGCTTTAAAGTAAAGGATTTTACTGTTCTCTATAGGTTATAGGGTAGTGTAGTTTGTACTGAGACACTAGTATTTTAGTCAAGTGGTTTAACGTACAGATTGTAATTAAAAGATGGATGTAGCTACCATGATGTCACGCATTAGTTAAGGATGTCTCGTTGTCAAACATTAAGCTGTTTGTCTCCACCTTTGCCATCTTGAACATGATGAGCAAGGGGTGGAGTTGCTACAACCAGAGTTGTTTTCAAAACCAGGAGTGTTACCCCCTGCTGGCCAATGGAAAGAATGCACTTCTGGAGGCAGTGGACCCAGGTTTTTAGACTTGAAGAATATTTCCATCATTTACATAATCTATCGTTTCTAATAATGTATTGGTCAGGTAAACAGACAAATGGCAAGACACAGAGGAAGCAGTGGTTTACCCAGTTCTTCTAATGACCAGGAGAAGAGGACTGATGGTTTCATGCTGTCACGATATAATCAAAATCAACACAGAAAGACAACCCACACAAGTAAAGAGTCCACTTAATTTACTCAGGGTCAGAGATGTTGTGAAGGAGGAAAATGAACTTGGAATAAAATAGCAATTTAAAAATGATACAGCAGACATTCACTTAGCAACATATTTAAAAAAAAAAAAAAAAAAAAAAAAAAAATCCAAACCCATC